>JAABKK020006812.1:6656-25627 GCA_011634745.2 Catotricha subobsoleta
AGAAGAAGCAAACACCATTCAACAACAATTTGAATAGTTTTTCTGCCACTATGTTTAAATGAAGTGGAAGTGACCATAATGATAATATAAATACAATCCATTCAAGCATATATAGATATATTGCACATTATTAATGTTTGATTTGATTCTTTTTTCTGAACACAACGTGAAGTCTTTGAATATATATATAGGCCAAAAAGTACAATTTATTTATTTATACAATTCCACCTGTTTTTCTATTCGGAACAAATTTTAAAGAATTTTTTTATTTATTTATATATAGATTTTTTTTTTCTTTTTGAAAAGTTCTTTTTTAACAAAGTTTTTTCTTTTCTTTTTTTTTGTGTTTTTATTACAGAATCAACATATACAAGATCATCAAATCCAGCAAAACCATCAAAATAATCAAAACAATCAACATTTACAAATTCAAAGTCAGCCCGTAAAAATGCCACGTGGTAAGGCTGATTCAAAACCAAGAGGTCGTATGACAGCGTATGCATTCTTTGTACAAACATGCCGTGAAGAACATAAGAAAAAGCATCCTGAGGAAACAGTTATTTTTGCCGAATTTTCAAGAAAATGTGCTGAACGGTGGAAGGTATGTAACAAACAACAGCCATTATATTATATAATATATATATATTGTCATCTGCATGCATTTTTATGATTTTTTTTTTTTTATTTTTTTTTTTTCTTTAAAACATTTTTTTATTTTTATGGTATTGTGCTAGTTCATTATTAATGTTTTTTGTTCACGCTTGCGTGCTGCAATGTAAAGATTATTTAGCAGGCAGCGGCGCAAGATATAATATATATATTAAAAATTCAAGTAATACAAACTCAACTAAATTATAAAACATGGGATGTTGATGTGATTGATGATAGCGTTGCGCTCAAATTCTAAAATACCAAAAGATTTGGTTTATGCGACTGATTGCGAGTATATCGGTCATGAATTATCTATATAGTTTTCGAGTAATTTTACTTTAAAACATTTTAAAAAATTGACAAGATTTGAAAAGATCACAAGCTAGATTTAGTTATTAATTGCATTTGCCGGTGAATAAGCAAGAAAACCAGTATATAATAATGCAGTGAAACCTTTTGAATCGGACACAAAAAATAATCAAATTGGATGAATGCGCACTGTCGATTACATTTACATAACTCCAATTCAATATCTCCAATTGAACAATTTCATTTATATCGAAACACGGATACGACTATAAGCCAAATTCGATTGAAGAGTGTTCACCGTTATCTTACATATATATATCACAATTTGGTTTTGTCCTTGCTGAGAAAATAAATTTAATTCACCTCATTTTCATATTGTTTTAATTTACCAACTATGAAAAATGTCGAACAACAAAAACAACAACATGGTAACATAAATTAAATGCGAGAGAAGAAAAAAAAAATATTTTACTATACTCATTGCGTAATGAATCTCATAATTCAGATAAATCTTATTTGTTTTTTTTTTTTTTTATTACATATTTGTTTTTATCTATGTGTAAGTTGTGTCAGCCATTGTTAACAAAGAAACCAACCGCAACTATTTCTATTTCATCAACATATACATTAGGGTGGATCGAATTTTTCAGAATTGCCGGTACCATCATTTTTTAAGTAGCCTTTGGTCTCCTGAGTAACGTGTATAAATGATATTGAAAATAGGTTAAATTTCGATGTGCTTGGGGCTTTTGAAGTTGTCAAAATTGCAAATTTAAAGCACTGTAATTTGGTTCCATTACACGTAATTGTATTTCTGTATTCTCCGACAGTTAGAGTAAGTCAATGCCTTTCAAATAATATATTGAGCATACGTAGTTTACTACGAAGTTCGTAGTTATTATGTTTTAAATATCATCAAAAAATCTATTTTTCAAAATCTAATAACTACGAACTTCGTAGTAAACTACGAATGAACAACATACTAATTGAAAGGCATTGACTTGCTCTAACTGCTGGACAATACAGAAATACAATTACTTGTAACGAAACCAAATTATGCGTGCTTTAAATAGGACCAGATATATTGCAACTTTGACAACTTCAAGAGCCTCAAGCATATCGAAATTTAATTTATTTTCAAAATCATTTATACACGTTACTCAAGGAGACCAAATGCTACTCAAAAAATGATGGTACCGGCAGTTCTGAAAAAATCGATCCACCCTAATATACATATATGTCGCGATTAAAGTATTTTAATAGATATTTATTAATATACTCGTATATTAACATAATATGTGTGTGTGTATTTAAGGTTTTGAGCCCGCTGCTTGCTACAACTTTACAAAAGAGCATTATATGATGAACAATTTGACTCAGCACAAATTTTATTGTTTAATTTAATTTGTTTTCGTAGTATTTTTATATATAATAAAAAAAAAAAAAAAACAAACAAACAAACAAACAAACAAAAATATATATAACATACAATTTTAATGATTGCAATAAATAAACAACATAATTTTTAATACCCTCTACCCGAAAAGTGAATTTGTGTGTGGACGACTTTTTAGTATATTTCTATAAAAGGATTCAAATTCGTTATAATAACAAAAATATTATTTGCATTTGCTTATTGCAATAGTAATTACATTATTATTATTATTTTTTTTTTTTCGTTTTATTGACTTTCCAGTATTTGCAAGCATTTTGTTTCGAAAAATCAAATTATAGAAGAAAAAAAAAACTATTATTAATTTAATTTATTGATTGATTTCATCAATTCCTAAAAAAATGGCTGCAATGTTAACAATATTTTTCACAAAAGCAATCAACCATTTAAAAAAAAATATGAAAAAAAAAAAACAACATCAGAATAGAAATTTTCATTTGTTATGAAACTAGAAATGAATGTCCGTAGCACCGTACTTGACATAGTTTATTGTATCATTCATTGGTCAGCCCCGCCATCCTGTTTCTATTATTTTTGTGGTTTTTTTTTAAAATGATTAAACATTCTGGAAAAAAAAACTCGAAATTTTTTGAAATTGCTTTGCCAGCTCTAGATGTTTCCTCTCCGATGATAATTCCTTTTCTATGAAAAAACTGCAAACTTGTCATATTTGAAAGCAGATTCTAGAATAATTCAGAATGATAATGCAATTAATAATATTTGTCACGAAAATTTTCATATAATTATTGTCTCTACGGGTCAATAACTAATTTAGGATTTAATTCAATAAAAAAAACGAAAAAACAGCATAACTGAGAAATGTAAAATTATTTCTATTTTCAAAACATAAAATCAATTTGATTTCTGTTTCAAAATTTACTATTTTCTTGTAATAAATAGGTTCATAATTTCTCTTTGCCGTTCGTATTAAAAATTATAGTGTATGAGTGTAATAAATAAAAGTTAAAATCCATTAAAAAGTTTAAGTATTCTATATTCGTACACCCCGACGTATGTACGTAACTATGTACACATAATAATATATCTCTATCTATCTATATATGTATATTGTATAGTATATTCAGAGGGAGCGAACGAAACCCCTAAAAATACATAATATATTTTATGATGTTTTATGTACATATGCATGAAGTATAATAACTAACTTCCACAAACATAGATAAATTTTAGAACGCCATGTGTGTGTGTATGTTTGTGTGCATGTTTATTTGTGTGAGTTTTTAGCGGCGCATATTATAATATATAATAATATCATAAAATGGATGGGTACATTCGGTAGGTAGCGAGCGATATATAACATAAAGAGGCTATACTATAAATCTATATAGCCAGGCAGGCAGCAAGCAAGCAATATACAATTTTATAAATATAACACCACTCAATAGAGAGAAGCACTAGTGTGTAATACACGATACAAAATTTTGTAGTCTTTCATTTTCTTTCAAAAATCAATGGCACACGGCCGCGGCGCGCGGCACATGCAGAGAAATATATATATATATATATAAATATATATTAGGGATATCTACATATATACGTATGTTGTCGTCGTCGTCGTATTTTCGTATATATACACAATTAATATATAGAAAATATATGTTATATGAGAAACATAGGTAGAGAGTGTTGTATATGTTCGTCGTCGTCCCTGGTATATATCTCTATATATTCAGTTTTAGTTCAAAGGGTGTTGCTAAAAAACAACCCATTTTAACTCACACACATACATAACTCACCCTCTCAAACAATTTCCTGACATATATCTAATTCGGTGCCACCCATCCACCCGCACCCACCCAAACCAAGCGAAAGCAAGCAAGGAGAAATATTTTGGTATTATATGGATGTGGAATGCAGAGATATGGTGAAATGGGTGAACAAAAAAAAATGGGTATGAGGATGTATTTTAGAGGTGGTGAGAGTAACCTCCACATTTATGCGCTGCCACCATCAGTTGTGAAATTTTATTAGGTCTCTTTTTCAAATTTATATTTTTCAATTTATTTATAATTTTTTTTTTTTTCGTTTTTCGTTTTTCTTATTTTGTAGGTGAATAAAATCGTTAGTTTGCAAATAGTAGATGTTTTAAAATAATAACATTTTTGTTGTAATTAATTTTGTTATTTTTTAACGGATGAACTAATTACTTGGAGTGGAGTCTAGAATAAATGGTTTCTAATACTACGGAAATGATGAGACACACTTTTTCTTGAAATAATTTCCAAGTTATACACGATTTACTTTTGAATATATATTTAAAAGCGGGCACTTTTGTCTTGTCATTACGTAAATATGAAAGTCAAATGAATTCAAATTTATTTTCTGCTAATAGAATTAATGGACGGGAAAAGGGAAGCCTTTATTTTAATTCTGCTATTTATTTATTCTTTTTTTTTATTGTATTTGAAGTATTTTGCCAAATACTTCAAAATATTGATTAATTTTAAGGCGTACCACGGCATAAAAACTCTCAATTGATAGCAAACCTCTTCTCTAATCAAACTTTGGTAATGATTAAGTTTTTATTTTTCAATTTTGTTTTTTTTTTCCTATATATTTTGTTTACATGAAGAGTCACAGTTCATTGCTGACGCAAATTAATTTCAATGTAATAAATAATAAAGGCAGGAAAAATTCTATTTTTATTTTATTTATACACCGGATACACTTTTAGTTGGGTTTCTCGATGTTTTTTTTTTTTTTGTTTTTTTATTCTTTCCTATTTTACTTTTCTTTTTTAATTATTAATTGTAACTATTCACGTAACTTAAGACGTAACACTTCATTATTTTACATATATTTATAGTTTTATGTTTTTTATTACATAAAATGTTTCATAATTCATTAATTATACCTATCTAGGAATTTAAGCTGTTTATAACCAGTAATAAACAACATTCTGTGTTTATTATAATATTTGTGCCCCACATGAAAAAAAAAGAGGTCATATTCAAATTTCAAAATGATTTTTTTTCTGTTTTTTTTTTTTCCGATAACTTATGTTTTGAATTTTCAAATAGTTCAGGTTAAATATTTGATGTAGAAAATTATTTACCAGTACCCCGCTATTGCGCACATTAAAAATCTATTGATATTTAGCAAGACATTCATTCCCCTATTGCATTTCTTATATTTAATTCATATTGAATTTCTATGCTACACGTAACCGAATATTTGGTTGTGGTTTTGTGTACAGGCCTTAGAAATCCATGGTTCCAGATTTCTTCTCATTTAAACTATCTATAACCTACTTTCACCCGAAAGTTTCATGTTAAATGAGATGTTAAAGAAACCAAAAATTTGATGTTCCCGCTTTGGATTGAGGTAAAATAAAAGTTGTACAGCCGTTAACGAAAAAAAAAGAAATGTAACCATATTTTTATGTTGACTGAGCGCGTCAAAGTGAAAGACGCCAATAAACATGGCGCCAGAATAGCTTTTATAAACATTTAATTTAAAAAAATTAGTTTTTTTTTTTTTTTTTAATAAATAATAAGAGATAACATATTAATTATTATTTGAAATAATGATTAATAGATTTTAATACGTAAGGTATTGTCTCCGGTAACAAATAATATATGCCCATACCATTTGTTTCTGGAAAACAATTTACAAATAAATAAAAGAAAGAAAAGAAATAAATGAAGAACCCAAAAACGACATTTGAATTTAACGAAAACATAATATATGAATAAAAAAAACCTTTCTTGTTTAATACACACATCTCATATTCCATCTTCTCTTCACTGATATTGTTATATAGACATGTTGATACAGCTGCATTTTGTGTATTATTCGAGTCATATAATAATATAAATATCTGAAAAACGAATAATACTCGTTTTGTGTGTATGTTTTATGTAGTTTTCACTAAACCGTTACAATTTACAAATGGTATAATTGCTTCAACGTATAGAAACATACTTCTTTCTCATTACTTACATTTTAATTGCTTATCAAAAAAAAAGATGAAAAAAGACTAATCTAACATCAAGTCATTTTCAATAATTTAAATTTTTAATTTCGATTTCTGTTTTTTTTTCTTTTCTCTCTTTGTTTTTGTATAATAATTCATATGCAGCAGCGGTTATTATTAGATTTCAGTCAAGTGCCATATTTTAATTTCACAATTTTTTTTTATTTGCTTTTCAATGAGTAAACAAAAATAATGTAAAAAAAAAAAAATATATTTATTGCTAATATATGAAGTCATATCATCGAATAAAATATGTTTATGTATGCGTTATATTTTAAATAAATTTCCGCGTTCTGCTACTAGATTGCCTGCCTGCCTATATATATTCAAAATTGAAAAAATAGCGAAAGAAAGACAAAAAAAAAACAAAAATTGTCTCTTAGGCAAACACATTGAATTTTCGATTTAAGTAAAGTTCACACACCTTTCAGGTCAATGTCATATTTGTCTGATATGATGAACACACACATTCCAGTGAATTGGTACTTTGATTAGTAACTGATTTTTATTTCCTTAATAATTGCTGAGTTAGTAGTTTTTTTTTTTTTTTTATTTTATTAATTTGACAGAGAAAGTCAATTGAATTGAAAGAAGTTGAATGGTTTTTAACAAAGTTCAAAGTCGTTCTAAAAAAAAACCAAACACACACACACACATATTTTCATCTCTAAAATTATCTGAAATTAATTCCTGGCTAATGGGTTAAATTCCGGATGCTCTGGCTTAATCTGAAATATTATATTTTCGAGAAACTATTTTATAGTTTCACGGTTTTTTTTTTTCAATTTATAATTTCTAATAATTTTTATTTCGAATCATGCATCAGTAAATTACAATTAATAAAAAAGGTTCGACAATTTCGCTGTTTAGACAAAAGTATAATTGACGTTTTACTTATACCTTATTACAAAAATGTCGCGTCGTTAAAGAAAATTTAATAACAAATAAAAATAATAATAAAAAAAAAAACAATGTCATATTGAATTACCAGTACCTACACATTTTCTCTATATATAAATAACATATTTGTCGTGTTCACCATATATACATACAAATATAATACACATATCGGAATCATTACATGTTCAAATAATAATTGTAATTTATATAATAAATGTAATACGACTGATGCGTAAAAATACCATTAATAATTAATTATGAACGTAAAATCCATTCATTCATTTGCTCTTCAGCTCTCTGGCATATAGATATTTCTCTCTGAAAAGCTAACAAATAAAAAACTAAAAAAATATGCATAATATATATATATATATTTTTTTTTTGAAGGCTAGAGCATTTTTCAAGATCATTTTAATTTGTATGTTTATCGTTTTTTTTTTTTTCTTTTTTTTTATGAAGTAAAACTTTTTCATTGAAAAAAACAAAAAGAAAATTACTCCACATCTAACTTTGGTTTGACACATAACAGCAATCATTACCTATACGCTATATATAAATAATTTAAAACAAAAAAAGTTCAAAAAAAAAAACGATATATAAAAAAAATGAGAAAATATACTCAGCAATGTTTGTTGGACTGGGGAGGACTTGTAATATCGAAACCATATACATCCATACATCCATCCATATATAGCCAAAAAAACACTCTTAGGTATTTGTACAAGCACAGTACATAAAATATATAATACATATCACATTTATAAATATAAATCGAATTGAGTGCGCACACTCTCTTCGTAACTTCTACACAAAGTACGGGATAAAATACAAAATCCCTGAGTACATACAATGGAAAAAACAAGAACAAAACAAGCTAAAATAAAACAGAAAAACAGCAAGAAAAAAAAAACACACAAAATTATTTCATATATAGCCCGAAAAATTATTCTAACGAACAATTTACTATACCCCGAGAAGAGAAGAATCGAAATTTTCTACTTTAAAATACCAAATAGAAATGGTATCCATACACGCATACCTACATTTTAAATACAGAACCCACGTTTTTCGACATGCACAGACTAAAAAAAAAGGGGTTTACGTTGTTGATCCTCAACTCCATTCTCTTTCACCCGCGTCCGCCTCCATACGCATTATCTTTTGTATATTTTAAAGAGGTAATTAAAAGCAAACAACCCAAGAAATAGGAATTATTGTTATTGTAAATAGTTTTTTTTTTTTTTTCTATTTCGGTGTGTGCTCAATATTGTTCAGTGGGCTGGGGGAGTAAAATGGTTAAGTTAATTTAGGTGAATGTCAATATTTAGTTACGAAATAGTTTTTTTTTTGTTTTTTTGGTGTTTAGTTGTTTTAAATATTTGTATGTAATGGTTTTAATTAAATGTTGATGAATTAAAAGACCCAAATTTTGATTTTTCTTAAAATTTTGCTATATGTTTGTTTTAATTGTAGGTACAGGCTCTCCTGTTTTTGTTCGTTTATAAAAAGTATTTTTTGTCGTTTTTTTTTTTTTTTTTATGCATCAAAACTTTTTTTTAGAAACGTACGAAATAAAAAGAAAAAAATTAAAATGAAAATGAAAAAATCGTTTTATTGTTTGTTATCTGTTCAGATAACGTTTGTTTATTTTTCTTGGTTTTATTTCTTTGTGCGTGACAGAAAATTGTAAGAAATTACATAAATCTACTCCTTCGAGACAGTCTCTCAATATCTTAATTTAAAATTATTATTGATTTATATATTAATTATTATTCGTTTCATTTATTTTTTTCTTCTTTTAATTCTCTTTTGCTCGATAATAATAATAAAAGTAATAATAAATATCTCAAACTTATTTAGAAAACAAAACATTTATATATTCTGTTAACCATAAAATAGTCAAACAAATTTTGTTTCGAAGTAATTAAAAGTTTTGAATTTTGATTTAATGCTGCGCACAGTTTTTAGGTAAATGACATTGCTGCTTTTAAAATTTTGTTGTATGTGTGTCAGTGTGTGTGTGTGTGTGTATTAGGGAGGAGGGTTGGGCGGATTTCTTTGGTTCGGGTAAAGTTTTTAATTAAAATTTATTATTTTTGTTTGTAGATTTGGATATTTTATATTTAGTAATTATGATTTATTTTGTTACAATTATAATAAATTGAAAATTTTCAACATATTTGCTTATTGTTGTGTTGTTGGGTTATTTGTTACGATGTTACGGTATATTCTCATTCTATTAATGATATGTTTTCCAATTAGTTTTTATTTTTTATTTTTTTTTTTGTTTGTTTACAAGTAAACTATTGATTGCCATACACACATAACAAGCATGACAAGCATCTTTTATGGAAATTTTGTCGGCGGTGATGCCTTTCATCTACACCCTCTACCCTCTTCTCTATGAAATTATTTAACTAATTTAATGTACGCAAACACACTGGCAAAGAAAACAAATATTATGCAAAATTAAATTTTCTATGTTGTGAGAACCGCAGTTTTTCTATAAAATCCATTTTCTTTTCTTTAATCCGAATAGTTTTGAAATAAAAGCGTTAGATTTTAATAAAAAAATAAAAATAAAAACTGAAAATATTTATATCTTTGAAATGAGAAATGATTATAGAAATATCATTTCAACTAAATATATTTTCCATTTGTAAATGTTGACGATTCTAAAAAATTTCAATGAATAGATTGCGCTTACAAGTTCGATTATCTAAAATGCATTTCATCAATGTCTAAATGTAAATGGTTTTAACTTAGTCAAAGAGTTTTATTACATTATCATCTATTTAGATTAGTTTAAAGGTTTATCTTTAGTGTATTCCAGGTCTGCGATAAGCCGCACATAGAGAATTAAATGAAATAATTTGTTTGCATGTTTGTAGCGTAGGTGGGAATCTCGGCTGCCTATCTAATTGTTACTTCCCGCAGGTAATTTTCACTACAACAAATATTAGTTGCAGGATGGCGCAATAGATGGCACCAGGTTGACACTCATCTATTTTATTTTCTTTCATGCAAATTAAAGGAAAACCACACAACCATCAATACTACCATAACATTTAAGAATATCGACGATAAAAAAAGAAAAAAATGTATATATATATAGTGTGTCATATATATGTTTTAAGTAAATTTAAAATGACGTCAATTGAATCTAAAATAATTTAACAAAAATTTCTTCGATTAGAGAAGGCTTTTACAGTAACTGTAAAACTGTACTATTACACACACATGAAATAATTATTTTTCATTCAAGATATAATTTCACTGAATGCGGCTGTATCCGCAAAAAGCTCTTCTTTCATAAAAAAATAAATGCGTTTACAAACGAAAACTATGCGCTATATAAAGTTAAGCTCTGTCGTATGATGAACAAAAAAAAAATAATAATAATAAAAAAAAAAGCAATATATGCCTGCAGATATGCTTCTGAATCATCTCCAACAAAATCACACGCACATAAAAGAAATAAATGTTTTATTTTTGTTTATTTATTTATTTATTTATTTATTTTTTTTTTATATTCAATAATTTATTTTATAAGAATTATTATTAAGATTATTATATTATTTTGTTTTTTAAAATTTTCTAAAAAAAAAAAAAATGTTTTTTTTTACTTTAAATGAATAATTATTTTATAAGATTTAAGATATTGTAAAATTATAATCTACATGCAAACAAATTATTTTTTTTTCTCTATGTGCGTCTATGTATGCGGGCTACCTACCTCTACCTCTACTACCTATCTACCATCATGCGTGTAATGATATGAACGACTTCGCATTATCAATATTTAACCAAACACAAACACACATCCTTAGCTGCTTAAATCAGACGTAAGAAAAGTTGTGAAAACTAACAACAACAACAAAAAAAAATAAAATATATATATTTAAATTACAAATAATAATTTAATATTGAAGTAATTGTAAAGGTGTGCTGCCCTTATATGCGTACATTCAACATAAGGCGAAAATTTAGTGTGTGATATGTAATACAGACACTCATCTTATGCACGATTTCTACAAAAACATATTTCTACATTGTTTTTCATGCAAAATGCAAAAGAAAAAAGTAATTTTTTTCTATAAATGGCGAAGTTGAATGTTTAACGAATTGCTTATCCTGTTAATTAAATCGATTAACATCTTCTTCGTTTTTATTATAAAAAATATTTGCTTTTTTATGCACTAAAAATTGAGTCAGATTTTGCACATGGAAATTTTCATGAAATCAATACAACAGGAGGGACTGGCTGAATTACATATCGCAATACTTTTTTTTTTTTTTTGCATATATGGCAAATAAGGGACACGATACCTTTACAGTGACTTCTTTTTCTTGTTAGAAAACTAATAAATGAACTAGTCTTTGCTTTATATATATAATTTTTTTTTTTTCTTTTTTCATTTACTTCATTTATAATGTTATTATTATTATTTTATATTTTTTTTGTTCTTTTTTGTTTTTGGTTTTTTTTTTTTATATAAACATCAATTTTATGTTTTTACAGACAATGCTCGACAAAGAGAAGAAACGATTCCACGAAATGGCTGAAAAGGATAAGGCTCGTTATGATTTAGAAATGCAAAACTATGTGCCACCGAAGGGAACTGTTATTGGACGTGGAAAGAAGAGGAAGCAAATTAAGGATCCAAATGCTCCAAAACGGTCATTGTAAGTTTTGTTTATTTATTTATTTTAAAACAAATGAGACATTTATTTTAAAAACATTATTTTCGCTTTGCGCAATTCTGAAAAATTATCACTCATTTTCAATATTTTCGTTTTCTTTATTTCTTCAACTATTACATTAAATAAATAAAAAAAAAAAAAAAAGGTCGGCCTTTTTCTGGTTCTGTAATGATGAACGCACAAAAGTGAAGGCTTTGAATCCTGAATATGGTGTCGGTGACATTGCCAAGGAGTTGGGAAAGAAGTGGTCTGATGTTGAACCAGCTACTAAATCCAAATATGAGGCTATGGCAGAAAATGACAAAAAGAGATATGAACGGGTAAGTTAATCAATGAGTTTATAAAAGTTACTTAGCTGACGAAAAAAAAAAGTCGAGAACAGCACAAAAAACAAAAAAAAAAAAAAAAACAAGAATTATGTATTTTATAAAATTTTATTATATTTTGTTCTGTTATAATTTGATAAATTCGTTGCTGTAGAAATTAAAAAAAAAAAAACCCATATATTTTGTTGTACAACATAAAATAAATTACATCATTCGTTTTATTCGAATATTTCCCCCTCAAGAAATGATCAATATCAGTTAGCTTATATATTATTATGCTACGTTACGTTCAACACAGGGTAACTCTCTATGCGAAAGAAATAGATATTTTGCAATATTTTCAAGTTTTTAACTGCAACCCAAAAATGAAATAGTTTTTTTTTTTTTTTATCAATTTCGTTACTTTACCGGCTATTTGGTTTACGATCACACATCTTTCTGAATTAGAAATTGAAAATTTGAAATGAAATATAAATACTAGTAGATATAAGAGTCTCGTTAGTAGGTAACCTTTATTTCAGAATTGTTATACACGACAACGTTAAACAATGTAATATGAAGCGAATAATAAAATAGGAATAATACTATTTCCGTGTAACACCCTGCATCATTACAATACAATATATAATATACGAAATAAATGAATAGGCAGCAGCATATTTATGTGCACATAGCGAAAATACCGAATACAACATATATTTTCTATATATTTTCTATATATTATTATAATATATAATATTTTTCTTGTGTAATAAATATATTACGAACAAATATAGAACAGGTGATGGAATCTAGTACAATTATACAAGTTAACTTCATTTAAAGAAAACAACATTAACATAATCCTTGTATATATTGCTTATTCGTATATTTTATAATTTAACAAAATAACAACATCAAAAAAAAAAAAAAGAAGAGTCCTTGCAATGAATTTTTAGAGTACAATAATAACTATACATTATTATTTCTGGGTCATTAGGATGCAAAACACCTGCTTCTATTTCTATAGTTAACCGTTTTTTTTTTTTCATATAAATGCTAAGTGTGGTAATTTTATTTCTATATTTATAATTATTTTTTCTATGTATCTGATTGATTGCTTTAAAATGATAAAAACGAAATCAGTTTAAGGGCAGGTGCTGACTGAAATTTTCAGTAAAACAGTTTCCCATAATTTTGTGACTCATTTTTATGTCTATAATCACGCGGTTTTAATAGAATATTTATGGTCCAATGCAACCGATTTCTATTAACTATATTCGATGAATAAATTTATATTTTGATCATAAATTTCGCATACCCCCCCAATCTGTGAATAATCCATAAGTAAATTAAGAAATTAATTCATTCTTAAAACAGCATAGAACGAAATTCGGCTAATTCATCCGATAAAAACAAAAAAACAATTATAATTATAATTAAAAAAAAAAAAAACATCTAATAGAACCAAAGTCATAAATCAAAAGATTACTAATGTTCAATTTTTTTTCTCTTCACAAATATTCTTAAATAGGAAATGACGGAATACAAAAAAAGATGTAAAGGCCCACAACCAATAGTGGTTGCTCCACCGCCTGTAATGGAAGAAGACGATGATGATGAGGACGGTGATGATGATGAAAACTAAATACGACTTAGATTTAAAATAAAAAAACAACAAGAAAACAAAAAAAAAATAAAAATATTAATTATGTTAGTGTAAAAATATAATAATTATTATACTTATAATAACATTTTTAAAAATTGGAAAAAGAAAAAAAAAACAAAAAAAAAATAATGAAATCCAAGAAAATTTTAAGTTGTATTGAGAGACATAAAGTTTTTAGAAAGAGGAAGTTTAGTTTACGAGAGAAAAAAAAGAAGTAATTTTTTTTTAATATATTTTTTTCTCGCGCTTTTTTTTCTTTTTTTTTTTATTTGTGGAAAGAATTATAAATAATATTAATCATAAAACACAAAAAAAAAAAAAAATGAATTCATTCAAAATAATTATTAATTAATATGAATAATAATTTAGTACATAGAAAATTATATTTTGTAATTAATTCAAAATCATGCAAACAAACAAGAAAATCAACACAACTACAAACAAAAAACCAACCAATAATTAAATTAAAATTTATAAAAAAGCAAAAATTTGTAAAGAGAATATAAAATTATCATTTTTTTTTTTGGTTTTTTTAAATTCGGTTTTGTAGAAACAAAAAAAAAATTATATTTAATAAAGGACATGAATAGAAATCCTCCTCTAAATAAATTTAAAAATTATAACAACAACAACAACAACAAAATTTCTTATTTAATATAAAAATTATAAATAATAATGAATTTAAAATGAAAACAAAAAAAAAAAAAATCAATAAATAGAACCGAGAGACCCGATATACCGACGACAAAAAAATAAATAAAAAAAATATACACGTTTTATATTAGAAAATATTATTGTAAATATAATATTAAATAAATAAAACTGTTAATGAGAATCGCAAAAAAAAAAAATATGAAAAAAATTTAATTAAAATAAATAAATTAAAGTAAGTAAAAAGAAGAAGAAGAAATATTATCCTTCAAAATATGTAAATAAATGAAATTGCAAAACAACAATAATGATAATTAATTAATTTACATTATTTTTTAAAAATATAATTTTATATATTTTTTTGTTTTTTTTTTTTTTTTATATATTCGAACTATTTTTCATTTTAAATTAATTTAGTTTTTTATTTTTATTTTTATTTTTTTTTTGTTTTATTGAAAAAACCATTTTATTTGTAATTTTCATGATCATTAAGTTTTCTTGAGAAAAACAACAACAACAACAACAAAATAAATGTTGTGCGTAAACTGTACACGTATTATTAATTAATTTAAAAAAAAAAAAAACAAAAATGAAGAAAACAAAAACAAAATAAAAAAAGATAAGAATAAAAATAAACAAAAACAAAAACAAATAAGTAAAATAATTAAAGAAAATTATGTTAAGTTTAATAAATAACGTTAAAAAGCAAATGAAAAAAAAAAAATAAATAAAAAAATCTTTAAATATTAAGAACAAAATAAATAATAATGAAATATTACATCAAATATAAATAAAAACAAAAAAAAAAAACTAGATTGTCGTCCTTTCTCATGTTAAATAAAATAATAAATAAAAAAAAGGAGAAGAGAATTAAACATTACAAAAAAAAAACAAAAAAACAAAACTAAAACAAATAAATAAATGAAATGAAATGAATATAATTTAGTGAATTTGAAAAACATGAAACACGATGAATAATTTTTTTTTCTTTTTTTTATTTTAATTACATAATTATTTTAAATGGAATTATTTTTTTTTTTTATTTAATAAATTTCTATGAATATTATTCTTTATTAAAAACAATTGGATAAAAAAAAAACTTTTTCAATTTTCAATTTAACAAAAAAAAAATTATCTTTAATCACAATTCTAAATAAAAATAAATAAGAATGTTGTATCCATTATCTTTTTTTTATTATTTTTTATTTTTAATAAAAAAAAAAAAAAAAAAACATTTAAAAATTGTAAGTAATTTGAAATTTCGTATTTGAAAATAAATTAAAAATAATCAATTCTTTGCGTCATTATTAAAAAAAAAAAAAATTAAAAAATATTCTTTAATACCTTTTAAATTAAAATATGGCTCAAATGTACGCATGCGCAATACAGCGAGAGCCGGGGCCCACAATCACTGAAAAATGTGATTTAAAAAAAAGAAAAACAAAACAAAACAAAACTCTGTTTGCCGCTTTTCTCCTATTCTCTGTTTTTCCAATACAATATGGATTTAAATTTGGTTAGTGGGCATCTAAGTCGCGCACAGCACCACGATTTCAATTGTGTATAAATTTATTTGGATGGATGATGATTAAAGAATAACAATTTAAAAACAAAACGAAAAGAATTTAAGCTCATTTCTATTCCCAAACATTGTGAAAGTTGATCTCGGACCTCGGTGAACGTTTTAACAAAAAAATTGTTTATACAGAAGTTGTTTTTTTTGTTGTTGTTTATTAATACGAGTTGAAACATAAATTTTTTGGTTTCAGAATCAATTGATTTTTCCTGACGGTAGAAAGTTCAATCCATTTGTACCTTCCCAATGAGTCATTAAATTGTAACGTTTTAATCGTCATCGGTCGGACAAAACTCACTGGCTTACACTAATTAACTTCGTTTGTGTATTATTATTATTTTTTTTGTTTTTTTGTTTTTTGTTTTTTTTTTTTTCTCGAAAGTCATTAACTATTAAATTAAATATAAAAGAAAAATGTGCATAATTTTTTTTTTATTGAAAAATTTAATTCAAGAAATTTCGGACATTCAAGAAATTTTAAAATTTATATTAAGATTTACAGAAAAACATGAAAAACAAATTAAAAATTTATATTTAAATACATAAATAATAATCTAGAATAAATTTACTTACTCTATCTTGAAAAAAAAAAAAAATGTTTAAATTTACAAATAAAACAAAAAATACATCATTTTGCTTTTTTAAAAAAGATAAAAAAAAAACCCTACAAAAAAATATTACGAAATTATTATTTTTTACGTTTTATTATACTGTATGATGATTGAGTGTTTGTTGAATGTGATTACATCTTATAATAATAATTATATAATTAAAACATAAAAAAAAAAAATCATTAAAAAACATTTTTCTTAAGGATATTGGTATTTTCCTTTATTGTCTATATTAGTTTAAAAATTCTTATTAGTTTTTAATATTTTATTATACATAATTTCTTTTTTTTTTATACAATTTTAATCTTATTAAATATACCCCAGTGCACTAGCGACAGACGAGAGAGATATTCTATAGAATAACGAAAGTGGTTTAAGCGAATTATAAAAACACAGTTTTTACTTATTTTTTGTTCATCAAAACAAATCTACTTGTTATTAATAAACGTAAATACACATAATGAATAAAAAAGAAAAAAGGTAACACTCACTCATTTATTCATTCATTTCGCTTAAAGGACTTTCGTTATTCTAGAATATCTCTTTCGTTCTGTCGCTAAACATAATGGGTATTATCGCATAATCTAATGCTTATGAGCGCAGGCCATGTTTACCAAAATTTTTTTGTTTTGATTTGTAGTCGGTAACCAACATAAATATAATATTGAATAGGAAATGATTAAAGGGAAAATTGTAGCCTCTGTGCGCGCATTTGTATGGCACGCTTTATAGATTTAATGTGGTGTAGCAAAGCAATCAAATTGAAAACCAATAATAATGCTTCATAAGTATTTCAGGTATTTTATATTGTAAAGCTAAACCACAGTTAAAAAAAATATGCTGTACCAGAAAGTTTTGTTCATTGACGGCATTAACCATCAGAGGTCGTCTACCCGATCATATAAACCATCTAATATTTTTAAACTGAATTTGTAATAAGGATGATTTTGATAATATTGAATATTATATTAAAATTTCTTTTTTTATTTCTATTTCTATTTCTATTTATTTTGAATTTTCTGGGGACTCCTTTAAGTAAAAGCAATAATGCAAATATGAACACGAAAAACCATTTTTAAACAAAAAAAAAATGTAAATATTGTTAAAGAAAGAAAATATGATGGTTAAGAAGTTCCGTTTTTCTTATATATAAATATATGTATATATACATTTTTTTGTTCATTTAGTGAAGATGAAGAAGCAAAACGAACTTTGTTCACATGCACACATACACACACCCGTGACTCTATTGATTTTTTTTTCAGCAGTATATCAGAAATGTTTAATATGAATATTTTGTGTGTTTTTTTTTTGCTTGGTTTTTGAACCGAATTTTGGGCGACATTATTGCTACTGAATAAATAAATAATTTATTAATTTTATATTTATGCTTTTGTTTTCATTTCATATGCAGTTCTCCCAAATTCACGAAGGTTTTTGTATTAGTTAAAAAAAAAGAAGAAAAAAAACCATGTAAAAAACAAATAAAAAAGACAACAAACAAATTTAATGAAATTAAGAATGAAATTGGTTTTTGTTGAAGTTTTTTTTTTTGTTGTTTTTCTTTTCTATCACTTCAACGGCAAACGTAAAAACGAATGATAAAATAAAAATTTCATTTTTTTTTTTTTAATTTTGTATTCATTAAAACATGGGCAAATTGCCCAACGATTTATTGTCTTGCGTGAATAATAAACACAAATTCTAAAATTAAACGAACACATTCATTCACCAACATTTTTACTCTTAATTTTAATTCAATATAAATTTAAAAGGATGTCTATAATTATAAAAAAAAACAAGAAAAAACAAACAAATATATATAAATAATAATACCAATATACCATTATTATTTTGGTTTGAGAATGTTAGCTTTTAACGTACTATAATCAATAAAACTAAAAATTTAGCAAAAAAAAAAAAAAAATAAATAAAAGTTAAAAATACAATTCTTATATTTGGCTTGTTTGCGGGGAGGCTTTAATGCTTTTGTATTAATGCGTATAAACCTTTTTCAACAATTTAAAGAAAACATTTTCTTTGTCATACTACAATCGCCCCAGTAATACTTAAAGGTACTGCTACAATGACCATCGTATACGACGTAAACGATCGTAACCATAGTCAAAATCGTTCAGCAATCGA
>JAABKK020006823.1:5193-25616 GCA_011634745.2 Catotricha subobsoleta
CAACATGATGTTCATCAACGCCATAATATTCATGATTGTTTTGTGAATTGTACATATAAAATTGACTATTTTGTTGAAAGACATCGGTTTTCCTTTTGTGTTCTTTGTAGTTGTTGTAAGGTGATACACTTTGAAAATCCATAATCACTTGATGATGAGAATTTGGTGATGTAAGTATCGGTGAACTACAATCATCGATAAATGAATTTTTTGATAACCGACGACTGTTGTCAATATTATTAACATTCCTAATATCACAGTAATAATTTGACGTGGTTCCATAGGCTGGTGTCGCTTGTACCGTTGTTGCATCTAAACTATGATGATTGTTTATATTCATTGTTGTAATGTTATTATTATTGTTATTATTGTTATTGTTCAAATGTATATCGGTGACCGTTTGATAAAAACAATTATTTGAATTTTCATTATTGTGACTGGAATTTGTGCTATTGTCATCATTTAAACTGTAGTAGGAATCAGTTAATTCATGATTGCTGTTGTAAATATTTGGTTTTTGCTCGATATTACCACTGCCTAAATCGAGTAAGGTGGGTGGCGATGATGTATTTTGGGTGGATAAATTTGATGATCGAATCGGTTGATCTAATTGAAAAATTTCTTCCGGTTGAAGTAAATCCCCCGAATATGGTGAGTATTGATAAATTTCTTGAGTGCCATTGCCGTTACCACTACCACCACCACATTGTGCATGAGAACTATTTGTATAATCCTCAGGAGACTGTAATGGATAAATAGTTTCAGCTTGATAACCAGCAAAATTTATTTGATTTGGACTATTTTGTGGCCAATATTGTATATTAGTTTGTTGATTGGTTTGTACTGCATTGGTTTGGTATTGATCATGTGCATAATAATTATCTTGATACTGGTGCATTTCATTTTCAGTTTTCGGATTTGGACAGACACAATTGAATGCTGGACAATCACATACTGCACCTGCAAAATAAATAAAATTTAAAAAAATGTGCTAAGACTTTAATTTTATGCAAAACTTTAGATATTAGAAATCGGAAATATTTGTATACGAATAAATAAATGGGCTTGATTTCTGATTTACATTTCTGTTTTGAGTTTGATCTTTAAATAATATTTTCAGTTCATTTTTAAAAAATCGAATAAAGCGAAAAAAAATGCTTCGTAATTTTAGAATAAGTTAACATCCAAATAAATTTTAATGCGCATGACCTGAAACGGTGTAATCAAAAATAGTTTAACAGTGAATTATTCAGAAATATTGATTTAGAATGAGTTATACATATAGTATATTTCTACCTTTAGTTGTGATAAGTTTTTATTGTCTAATTAAATTTTAATATTGAATTATATTTGATAAAATTTCAAAGTTTTTGTTTTCTTTTTTTCTTTGTATTCGGGCAGTTGTCACTAGTAAGTGTTAAATAATTTGAATCTATTTTATTTCAGCTTTAATTTTCAGCATGTAGTTCAAAATATTGAAAAAAAAATCTGTTGTAGTGAATTAAAAGCCGACATATTTTTGGCTCTTTTAAAATATGAATTTAATTTTATTTAGTAAATATTGAACTGTTTGTATAAGACTTCCGCGGTCAAAATTAAATTTTATATCTAGAACACCAAGTTTTGTAAAGTTCTTTTAAATCGATGTGAGTGAACAGGTATTCAAATAATGACAATCGATTTTATAAATTAAAAAAACATTATTACTTACCAATACTCAAATCAGGAATCAGCGGTGGTGGACGTAATTTTTCATTATTATTGGTCATAAGTTTTGGTTTTTTGTGTGGACGTAATGACATTAACTGAAAGAAAAATCGTTAAAAATTATTTTATTTGCAATTCATTGTTATCAGCAATAATAATTATTATTGTTGCAATTAAAATTTTACCTTATTTCCTAATGCTGCATCACGCGCTAAAAGTACAGCCAAACCGCGCGTTCGTCGTCCTGAGCCAATAGCTCGACGATATTCAGTACTATTTTTTGGTTCGGGTCGTGGATGATCATGAATACCTTTAGCTTGAAAGAATATCGCATTATCCGTTGAACGCCAAAAGTGCGTCACCGGATATCCACAATGTCCCCGACATGGACGTATATCTAATCTACCACCGTGACAAGCTCTGTGAAAGTAACAAAAAATTAACATTAATATTTTTCAATTAGCTATTAGATTCGTTAAAGGAAAAAAAAATAAGATTATTTACCGATTTGGACATGGTTTGCCTTGCTGTTTCTTTCTTGCCTTATCACAAATGGCTGGTCGTAAATGAATTTGTTCACCATTTGGTAGAACACAGCCAGCCGTACAGATCAAAACACCCAAACAACTTTTCTTCAATATATTGACATTATGATTATTTGTATTTCGCATTGCCCAACCGGATATATGTTTTTTGGCTTCTTCGCTATTTGGTCGATAAACCAATCGAACATGTCCATCACTCCATTCAAAGAAATCATTATATTCATTTTCTGTT
The DNA here is from genome assembly GCA_011634745.2 of Catotricha subobsoleta. Classification (NCBI taxonomy): domain Eukaryota; kingdom Metazoa; phylum Arthropoda; class Insecta; order Diptera; family Cecidomyiidae; genus Catotricha; species Catotricha subobsoleta. The sequence goes on from JAABKK020006823.1 coordinate 7,678, forward strand.
ATATGTGGTACTTGCGGATCATTTATATCCCAGTCTTTGGTCATTTTTGTTGTACGATGCTTTGGTGTACTATTGCTGCTATTGTATGCCATTAAGGCGTTCGTTTGTTGTGTAAGATGTGGTGACGATAAATAATTTGTATATTTTCTGAAATTTAAAAAAAGAAATATTTCAAAAAAATTATTGAAAAGATCATTATGTTATTAATTAAAAATGTATAAAAATTCAGCGATTTTTGAAATAATTACATTAAAATCAACTAGAATTTTGTATCTATTTTTAGATTCATTGCATATAAATATAACATAATTTTTATTGCTATTTTATTTGTGTAATAAAATCATCTACATTATTTATAAATTTATTGATGTTGTTACAAAAAAAAAGTTTTTCAAGATGCATATTTTTTTTTCTTTTATGTGGTCTATTCTTGGGTCTAGTATTATTACAATTGGATTATAGGAATATCACCTGCCCTAACTGACTGGAAATGTTTTTGTAAATTTCAGTTAATTTACGTGAGCGTGGAGTAATATCACGGATGAAAGTAATCTTTTTTTAATTTATTTCGTTAAATTCGGAGGTTTAATTGTCAGTAGACTGCTCTTGTTTATTAATTGCAAAAATAATTATTATCTGCTTTTGATATAAGTTGCATTTACAACCATATGAAATCTCTCGAACTCAACTTAACTAAATATTTTGTTTTATTTTCTTTAATTTCGAGTGTGTCTCTGATTTCTAAAGATCTTCTCCATTTGTTACCATTACTATTAAGAAAACAATGCTCTCGGTGATATTTAAAAATAACCGATAGAATCTTGTTTCCACAATATACTATTATATATTTACGGTCAATTTTACTTTATCATTACCGTAACACATAAATAATATTAAATTCTAAGAAAATATTTGTTTAGAAGATTGTCCGTTTAAAATGACAAACTACAAACTCCCAAAACATTTTTAAACAAAATAAAGCAGGTAAAATTTGAACCACTGAAAAATCACAAAATGAAAATTGGATAGGTAATAAAAAAAAAATGTTCTTTTGGTTATAAAGATGCCTACTATATTGTGTTGTGTTGTTATAATATACAACCTGTTACAAAGAAACCACTTGATTCAGAAGGATATTTTAAAATGATTATGTGTTACAAATGACAAATACCAATAAATTACTGTTTTATGGTTTTCTTTTATTGGTTTACATAATATGTGTTAGGTGCGTATTTATATGAATGGGTGCGCCATACTATGATCGAGACCATGTTTCGTGATAGGATTCAAATTAAACACAAATATTTACATGAATTTGAATTGGACTTGAAACAATATATTGTTGATGTATTTAATAGTTAGAAATAACAAATTAATGCAGTTGTTTTTTTTTTTTTTTGTTAAATATTTTTAGACATTTATAGAATTCCTTAAGTATCATAAATGAACAATTTTAAATTATAGCTTTAGTCTTTAGTTCAAAGATGTTAAACAGTCGATTTAGAAATATTTAAAGTTCATTTGTTCAGAAGATTTCTAGGGGGATTTAACGTTTGGACTTTGAGTATAAGGTAAAAGCCATTATCAGCTCTGTCAAATATTTTACCTTATTTATTCAATCATATCTATTTTGTCAGTAGTTAAATAATTAATAAGATTCATATTTATATAAAAACCATATTTAAATTTTAGATTTTTTTGTCCCTTTTAAATCTTTTTGATTGAATTAGTTTTGTTTTCATTGTGATTCGATTTAAATTCTGAATAAAATTAAAATAGATTAAGTGTACTTGAATCTCCCTTAGTCCATGCAAAGAAACCAAATTTCCTTATAATTTTGCTCAGCTTAATTTGAGAAATTTGAATAATATTAGCCATCAAGTATTAAAAATCACGTAGGCAATATTTTTTTTTCCAATTATCCATATTTTAAAATTACTACAATTATTCAACCATTTATTAAAACCATAAAACAAAGCCAATCAAATTATAAGAATTATTATTATGGCATATTCAATATCATCTACTTTCCATAATACAAAATACCGGTATATACCATCTTGTTCTTATTGATATTTTACCATTTCCTTCTAGGTGTCATATTTACATTAATTTTATATCCACAACAAAAATATTACTATAATTAAATTACCATAAAATATTCATCAACGAAAATACACAATACTCAAAACGAAAAAAAAAAAAATATTCAAAACGTGATTTTATTTCAAATAAATTGGTTTTAATATAAAAAAAAAAAGATAAAAAAAGAAAGAAAACAACTGCGGCGCGCGAGAACTTTGTTTTAAAATTCATTGACATTATCTTTGACTACAATATTTCATTTTCTGGAATTTGTATTCATTGAATATTTGTTTCTTCTTAATTTGATATATTTATTACAAATTTGTTTTTTTTTTTATTAATATGGTCGTATTTATTAAAAAATATTCCACTTTTTTCTATCATTATATAGTTAAAATATATTTGTCAAATTAGTGAAGATGATAATGATTTTTAAGGCATCGCAAAATTATTTGTGAATGTAATGAGAAAAAAGAAAACTTGTTCCTGATGATATCTTTCCAATCACTAAGTGAAATGTTTAAGATGAATTTTAATAAATCAAATAACAGAATTATTACTTGCATTGCAACAATCTTTATCAACATATTACATATTGAATTAAATTCAACTTTGTTTAAAAGAAATTATTTGGAAATAGAATAGAAATATATTAAAGTCAAAGTAAAATAAATCCAATACTTACAAAACAACCATATTTCATAAAATCCAATAAAAATCCCTTTGCTAATTTAAAAATTCACAACAAAATAATTTTCCAATGAAATTCATTAAAACTACACGAAAATGCACATAACTTAAATAAAATAAGATGAGTTCCTATCGTAACAAGTCTTAATAAATATATTTTAAATTTAATTTAAAAATTTAAGCATTAAACATTAAAAAAACGACTTAAAAATTATGAAAACACACAACCGCTTTTAAAAGTCTTACATATATATATATATATAAATATATAATAAAAAAAAAACTTAAGATTTCATAAGTACAAACAACACCACAGTTCACTCCAAAACAAAACTAATTCCTTTTTTTGCAATAATATTTATAAATTTTTTACTAAGTAGGTAACTGCCGCGCACAAAGTCTTCTCAGCACAAAACATTTGAAAATAAAACACACGTGTGAGTGTCGTTCCGTCCACACTGATCTAGGGTTGTTTAGTAACTAAATTGGATGAAATGGTACACACCGTTAACAAATAACCAAACCATCAAACGTATATATGATGCTCTGTATGTGCTTCATTCTTCTATACAACATAACAATAAAACACAATACAACAATAAAATATCATAGCGCATTCCTGATGATGGGTTAGTTAACATTGTTGTTCCCTTTTGTTATTTTGCTTTAGGTTTAAACTATAATATTGTAATAGGTGCATATGAAATTGAGCGTATATACCAACGAAGAATGGCTTGATGGTATTTTGTTTCGAATTTGTAAAACTCCTCCTCTATGATTTTGAATAGTCAACAGTAGATGTAACATCTGTTGGATAAGTGTTCGTGTTGCTTTATTGAATACATTTATTTGTTATATATCAAATAGGCTGGAACAGAAAGCAGAATAGCTTCGACTGTTTATTGGTCGGATAATTTTATGTGAGTGTATTGAGAATAGACATTGTGTTGCGAGGGTACAACCTTTTCAAAATAATGTCTAATCATATCTTAAACTGTGTTGATTTGGAAACATTTAATATCTATAATTGAATTAGAAATGATATTATTTTAGAGAAAATTAGAAATTAATGTCATTGATTTAAGAAAAAAAAAATCACAAAAGTAAGCAATAACAAAATATCATCCTTTTAAAAACCTTATTGACTATGAAATTGTTTCTGATTAATCTTTTTTTATTGAAAATTTATTATGAATCAGTGTTGGTTTTCATCAGTCGCATTTAATAGTGAAATATGAATTCTTTTTTGTCCATTTATTTCTAGTCAATTACGAATTCTGTTGCATCACAGCTACAGTCATCCGTTGCAACGTTTTGATACAATTATTTTTTAATTTTATTTCACACACGCTCAAATTATAGAATTAAAATAACAGTCAAACACTTTACAATCCTTTTAGCCTGGCCAATTTTCAATTATATTGTTTTGAGCGTTAACGTTTATTGTGTAATTTATTTATTAATTTTATTCAAATCAACCCTTATAGTTTTTAATACATTAATTGTTATTTATCGGGGTACATTCTTATAAAAGGCATTGGAATTTTATATATAACGTTTTTATTGTCCTATTTCAAGAGTACTCTTAATAATTTTTAATGTTATTCATTAATTGCACTCAGCTTTATGTAATTTAACAATTTATTGTTTTTAATATAATTTCTGTTTATAGAACGAAATATTTTTTTTACACTAAAAAAAAGAACTTTTGGTAATTTATAAATATATCACTTTGCTGCTTTAAAATTATTAAGAGTTCATCAATTTTTATTCAGTAAATTATAGATAATAGTTTTTATTCAAGCTTATTAGAATCTGTTTTTCCTATTTTTCCAATTTTTCCAATTTTGTTGTCAATCATCGCAGTGATATCTAAGACAAGTTACCTTGCTTGAAAAAAAAAATTATTTCCATGATGTCTATTTAATTCAGATTATTTGAAAGTTCAGTCTAATATTTACGGATAACCTTTGAAACATAAAGTTGAATACAGCTAAGATGTGCCAATTCAAATCAAAATAACTTAAAATTTCATCCAAAAATGAGAGATCAATAGTTATTTTCGTGCAGTTCTACTCTATTTAAGATTATGTAATATATTGGTATATATCTCAAATTTATTTGTATGATATTTAATTTCAACATTTCATAAGAAATTTGTTCCATAATTACATCATATATGAACGAGAAATCTGCATTCAACAATATTGTATACCTATTACTTTCATGTTCAAATTCAAATTAACTGTCCTCTATGTTTATATGTAGCGGGTACAACAAATAAAAAAAAATTGGTTGTTCCCGAAATTATCATTAAAAAGGTTGGAAAAACGAAGAAAACGAATTTGTGTAAACCTCTGTAAATATTTTTCATTAACCGACTACTTTTGCATTAAGGTGGACTTTAATTATCTGTAAAGAACAATATTATCCAACTTCCATCTAAATATGTGTATGTAGTTTGTACAAAAAGGCAAATGTATATGTATTCTAAAAAAAAAGAAGAAGAACCATACAAGATACAATAAAATAATTTTGAAGATCTGATATTCGATCTTGTATTAATTAAATGAAACTCTACAATTTCTGATGAAAAAAGTAATAAAAAAGTTTCATTTTAATTCCTTTTATCAAAAATAATAAATTTCAATTTTAATTAAAAGCGCTATACTCAAAAGTGTTTACATTAATTACCTTTAAAATACCAGTCTTCATATGACGAGTATCAGTACGTCAACCCAATCGCAATATTGCAAATATTAATAGATTTAAAAAAAAAGAAAAAAAAACAAATGATATTAATTAATGTAATAAAATTAGTCTGTGATAACTAAAATTTAACGCACTCTCCAATTCAAATAATTCTCTCGACAATTTAAATTAATTAAAACATAAAAATGAACGTTAATAATCCGATTAATTAGCAAGAAATAAGCAATAAAATCGAATGGCAAATATAAAAAATCATGGTTTATTTCGTATATCGAGGACATGCAAGGCCTTTATTTAATTATTACTGAATGTTATATACAGCAGTATCACAGCATTATCCAAATGTTACCAGTTAATATCATTATAAAATCTACATATATATATATTCGTTGGCGCTTGCAAGCCATTTCAATTGAGATTAGCCTTCTGTTTTAACTAGTCGTGGTATTTGTCTTTGCTCTAGGTGCAGAACGAAACTATTATCATTATTCAGATTGTGGTAATAAATATTTTCTATATTAATATTAGTGTAAAGTTTTCTTTGCGCACACGCCACTGAATTACCATTGCCACACTCAATTTAATATATCTTAACGCTGTTTGTTTATGATGGTGATAATTTGTGTCTTATAATTTTTAAATGTATCTGCTGCTCACGTAAAACATATTATGATTAAAAGTAAATATATTAAGTGGAAGTGTGCAAGTGGTATAAGCTGAATAATAAGCTATTAAATAATTTACTTAATCCTTATTATAAGACGAGATGATTTTGTTGCATTTGTCAATGCTTGTGCATATTTCTTCTTGTTGATATTTCAATTCTTTTCTTTTTTGTTTCTTTATTTTTTTTAATAACTACTTAAATGTTTAAACGAAAGATAATTTTTATAATTATTGGCGGCAGCTACTTTGCGTGCATTGTCGTATTCCATAAAACCAACATAATTTTTTTTGTTTGAAAAATTGGAAAACCACACTCACACATAAGTGGCAAGCAGCAATCGATGCCTAAAAATATATAAATATATTTAAATGATCCACGTAAGTGAAGGTCAATGCAAATCTGTTGCTGATTAAAACCAGAATGGTAAAATTATGATATGTGATGCGAGTCGTATAATTGACATTCATGACTTTATAATTTCTGAAAGACGATTTAAAAGAAAATTTAAATGCACTGAAGAACTAAAAAAAAAAAGAAAAAAAAACAAGAACTGCAAAATTTTCACAGAATGTTAAAATGTGTTAAACCACCTGCACACCGTCATTATTCGTAATTTCTTTAAAACATTTTATTTGTAAATTATTTATCGTTCGTAGGTGAAACAGGGTTTGGTTGAAGAACAAATCATTAAAAAAAAAAATGTAACCGCATAGTAAAAATTGTTCTATTAAATGAAAAAAAAAATTATATGCGAATGTGCATAAGTGTTTCTGCACATGTCTTTATGATCGTTTATTGCAATATTTATGGACACTACATTAACACATTTTATTGAAACGGATGACACCAAGACATGCGGTGCAGCAAAAAATTATTTATTTGTTTTTCAGACATTTGCTAAATTACTTTAATATTCATTTAACCTCTGGGTCGAATACCAGTTCTCATTTGTTCGCAGGCATAGAATTTTTAAAAGTCTAATTTTAATTCTCAAAAAAAAATTGAGATTTTTTCAGTTTTTCAAAAATACATGTAAGTTTTGAGTACAAAACTAAATTATTTTATTTTCAATTCGATTCAAAATTTAAAAAAAAATCAACCAGGTATAAGCAAAGAAAAATTATTTTATTATTATTAATTTATGCGCGAAAGAAGAAAAAAAAATACCATTTCATTGATTGAATATTATAACGGACATTGTCACATTTTCTATCTCATAAACAACCAAACAATTCGTGTCACAGATCATATTCATAGATCACACATACGCCACACATCGATTGATTGATTGGTCCAAGAACGGCTGTTTAACTGTTTATAATTCAATATTGTTATTTTTTTCACTGATTTCACAAAATTGTGAAAATTCTGGTACCGTTTAGTTATTTTGTAGTTATTTTGTAGTGAGTGTGAGAAATAGTTTATAAAACATCATTTACTCATCTATCAAATATGTTTGAAGGAGTGTGCCTAGTGACACAATATATTTTTAGTGTTAATATTATTATTTTGACAATTGAGCATTCATTACAAAATGGATTGGTTCGTATTGTTTGCTTTCATACAATATTCAATAGTAAATCTGCCGACCAAACACAAAGCTCTTTTTTCGTTTTTGCTAAAATTTCAGAAAATTTACATTTATCTTTTGTGAATATTCTAAGAGAAGAAATAACTTCATTAAGTATTAATGGACTTGGCAATATTAACGCATAAAAATGAAGAAAAAAAAAATGCTTTTATAAACCAACAAAAACGAAACCGGTATGATGGCATGAGCATTGAGCAAGGGACACATATACAATGTCCTTGCGTACTTATGCTCTATCAGCACTATCGCAATAAAAAAGAAAAGAATAATAAATAAATTTGAAGTCTTTAAAATGTGAATATAATTTTTCATATTTTATAAATAAGTGGATCTGAACAATTTATGTATAATTTAAGAAATAGAGTACAGGTCGACCGTATAACTAAAATAAGAATTTTGCATTCAAAAAGCAAAAGAAATAAAAATTATTTATGAATTGATGTTCGTAATTTTTTATTAGGTCATTAGGGCTCATTTAATACGCTAAGCATCTATTAGAAGTCTTCCACACAGCATCACAACTATACATTTCCATTCTCTGAATATAACAATAAATTATGCCTGTCCAATCCCCATAATGATACTTAAGCTAATCAATAACATTAATATCGCAATTATATTGCAGTTTGTGCGTGATTAGGTAGCAGAAGAACATAGATACATAAAACTGTATACATATATTATATATTATGTGTATATATAAAAACAAACTGCTCTTAAAGACTTTTATCTTGAGCATGCGCTACACAAATATGTAAATCTCGTATCAATAAAAACACGATAATGGCTTCAAGGTAAAAAAATATAAAGCAAGGCAAACGATAAGAAATTCATTATATTGTGTAAAGTTTTGCACGAATTTGAATAAAGGAAACACTTACCCTTTAGGCGGTGCGCGCACACGTACTAGTGTTTAGTCAATAATTCTTTTATAACAATAGATCGAATCATCATCATATTAAAAACATATAAGAAAGATATTATTAGCTAATGTACTGTTTCTAAATAGAATAAATTGATAGCCGCGGTGAATTAATATTATAGGTTTTAAGTAAAACCACTTATAATAAATTAATAATATGATTTTTTGGTTTTGATTTTTCTGTTTAATCGGCTGTGTCCTGTTTTTAATTTAATTTATATACCAACCAAACAGTTGAGAATAACATTCCAATGGACCATTTCATATGAACAGGAATAAAGAAATTCAAATAAACAGGTCATTGAAATCGAATTAAAAACGGCTATTATCGTTTTCTGTACTTCCATTAACTTTTTGTGATATCATTTTCGAATTGATATTTAAGTAGCCTTTAAACAAAACCTAACTAAAATAGCACGTGCATGATTTACATAAATTAAAATATTAGTTTTAGAGGTAATTTAATGAAGTGTATTTAGATTAGGAATCGGTTAAATATACTGAATTGAAATTAATTATCGTATTCACAGTACTTAATAACACACACAATAAATAAGAGTAGAGTTAAAAATTTTCACCTGAGCTTTTTTTATTTCTGTTTAGTAAGGCGCGGATGGATTCTATTACCAAGTACAATTACAATTCAGCCCGCATTTGTCACAGAAATAGTAGGAAAAAAAAACACAAAAATAAATAAATAAAAATATTAATTATTTTAATAGTTTCCGTTGTTACCAATGCTGAATATAAATTACATTTTTATTATTTTTAACGTATTTTGTTATTTGTTCATAGTTACCTTTATCCGCAATGTCTGATTAGTTTTATTTTTTATTTTATTTTTTATTTTTGAACATCTATTTCTATATTATTAAATGTAGTTTGTCAGAAAGATATTAAAATATGTAATTTATGTAAAATTTGTAATATAATTTGAAAAAATCCGTTAGATTTGCGCCCTAGTGAAAAAAAAACAACTACCTTAAAATTGTTTCAAATTTACCTAGGAAAGTAATTTAAATGAAATATTGCTCCGAATTTAAGATTTTTTTTTTTAAACTGAGGTCTTTAAAATTTAATTTCTAAACCAGGTTTAAAAAAATAAATAAATCATAAAACTAAAAAGTCTATTTTTGTTTAGTTTAAAAAATATTAAGACATTCTAAAACTTTAATCCCGAGTAAAAGACATTTATTTAGTCGATAAAATATGAATCTAAAGCGATGGAAGCAACCGGAATTTAAATTACACTAATTTGAGAAATATATAGAAAAGCAAAAAAAAAAAGAAGAAAGATTAATTATTTTATTTCAAAATGAAAAACCTAACACACGTTGCGTATTTTAAATTAAAATTATAAACAATTTTGACTGGAATTTTGAATGTTTTTCAATTATCAATTTCATAATTAATTTTAGTCAACATTTTCGATTAAATTATTTTTATAATTCTGGTTTTCCACGCTGCATAAACTTTTCATTAAAGATAAGCGAAATTATGGAGGTGGATTCCAGCGTACAAAGCCTTAATCAAAATGTCTGAAGTTAATTAATCCACATCTAAGGTTAAATTTAACGCCAAATTGCTGTTTAACAAATGGCACATATGTAGAAGGGTCCGCCAGGCCTGCAGGTTTGTGACCTTCTCCATATTGGAGATATCAGATGTTAAATATGTGATAATGTTGTAATACTTTCACCATTGCATTGCACACTACACAATAGCATAATGGGCCAATCAGAGGCATACATGCAGAAACTGTATAGTACAGTTCGCCCAACGTATCCATCCCATCTAAGGTTAAATTTACTCAAAATGTACAAAAATTTATTTTATTGAATTCTAATTAATATTCATCAATAGTAAATCATTTCAATGATGATCCCAATTCCACCTATATTTATATTTTATACTAAATTATAAAAAAAAACACAATCAATATTTGCTTCTGTATAAAAACATCACTCTAAAATGAAAAAAAAAACAAAAATTGTTTAATTTGAATTTTAGTTCAATTGCTTATCAACACCATGCATACGGGTAGAATTAGTATATGGTGAACTATAAATTAAATTATCAGCACCGATTTTTGTTTTTTCGTTTTTTGTTGTAGTTGTAACTTTTTTTTTCATTTTATGAATCAAAATATAGCAAAAATACACCAGAAAATAATATGTGTGGCATAAATTAACTCAACAGATTGTTAAAAATTACATGTTTTAAACCAGAAAATGGCACGAGAATATTGTGTACCAGGTTGTGCTTTAACAAAAATTAATTAAGTAGGTCTATCGTCCTAGCAACTGCTATAAGTTCTCCATACAAGATCGACATTCATATTTTACATTGTACCACACACAAAAAAAAGAGAAGAAGATAAACATAATGCAATCTAGTTTTTAATGCGACATTATTTAGATTGATTGCATTGCATGCAAGCTGTGTTGCAATTTTCAGCGCATCGATACCATTGATATTGAATTTTTCACCTGGCTGTTAATTTAGTTATATTATTGAAATTAGTTTGAAAGTATATTACTTTATAATTATTTTTTTTTTTTACGTTTTTATTTTATAGATGCGTTCATAAGAAATAAAATCAATTCAAAGATTGGATGTAGAGTTTAGCAATAATTTTGTAACAAGTGGCAATCACACAGGCATAACAATGGAATTAAATGTTGTTGACGATAATGTGTCGGTTGAGTCTCAAGATTGGCTTCGCCTTGACTCGAATCCTTCATCACAATTCGAATTATCTAGTAGCACATTCAGTATCGGTGGTACTGAATCACCATGGGATATTGAAATTAATCAAGGAATTACTAATTTTAATTGCAAATCCAATACACCTTCTCCCGATTTATTTGAAGATTCAACTAACAATAGTGTGAATAGTCAATCGCCACATATTTCGATGTCACGAAACACATTGTTAAATCGTTCTCCAGACTTATTTTCAGATATTCACTCCAGGTCACCAGATATATTTTCGAATTGTGATTCTGAGACTCAAAGTTGTAACCATTTATCTCCAGATATTTTTGAAGACTGTCATTCCAATCAGGAATTGACGAGTGATACTGAAAGTGTTGCAACTTTTTGTAGTGCCTTGGAAGAGGAAAATAGTTTGAATCAGAACATAAATAGCAATGATTCAATTAAAGAAACCGAAAATGATGCGACATTTTGCAATGCATTAGAAATAGAAGATGGTTTGAATGAGAATAGAAATAACAATAATGATTGCCCTTTAATTTTACGCATAGAGGAAAATCATTTATGCGATGCAAATAATATTGAAATTATTTCACAAAATGTCACATCAAATATAACGTCAATAAGTGAAACTGAAACCGGGCACGTTCTTCAATTTATAAATCAAAATACCTTAATAAAACCAGATGAGAATATTACGATAGAAGGCGTCAATCCTATAAATATTTTGCCCATTCTTCAAAGTCAAATCATAGATACAAGAGACAATGATGCAACTCATTGTTCAATAACTGAAAGAGAAGATAGCTTACGTTATGTATGTGATAATATGATGTTTGCCTCGGAAACTACAGAATTGATTAGGTAAAAAATAAAAAAAAAAAAAAAAATTATAACAAAAATTCTTAATTAAATTATTTATATTTCTTGTTTGCACAATAATCGATTAGTGATACTTCAAAAGCAATTATAAATAAAATTGAAATTCTTATTACGAAGCATGTTGAGAATTTAAAAAATGCGATGCTCTTGGAAATAACCGTTCAGAATCAACAAATTTGGTCAAATTGTATATTTGAAGATGAAATGTAATTGACAAACACACAGATTAATGTAAAATAATAAATTAAATTTTAACTTTTTTTAGATTCACTTTGCGAGCACATGACGAAGCGAAACTACAAAGAATACGACTACCATATGCATTGTCTGTGATATTTTTTTTGCTTGCGGAAATATATGAAAACCTTTTGATGAAACGGACATGCACAATAAGGTGAGTCTTAAGTTAATGATTGTTTTAAGTTTTTAATTTTAATTCAATAACTAAGGGAACTCTACTATCGAGATCCAGAGATAACACAAAGTCAATCCAATGTAAATCTTGCAATCAGACGTATTTGCTGCATGCTTCAAGTGGCTCCATGGGATCTCGGAATATTGTCATCATCAAAAGGACTTATTGCTGGTTTAATAAAAATTGTAATGGCAGATGACACCATTATTATTTGTGATAGTACTTCTGAAGGTGAATTATCATATTTATCACATTTAACTTTTTTTTTTTATGACAACTTTGTCTATGTTTTTCTCTATTAAAGGAATGCTCTTACCTCATTTTACTCCTGAAATAAAATGCTTTGAAACCGCAGCAAAATTTGTGCTTTTAGTTGAAAAAGACACAGTCTTTAAAAAGCTTCTGGAAAACCATATACTGCATAGATTAGGAAAAGAATGCATTTTGGTGACAGTAAATAAATTGTTTATGGGTTTCAACTTTTTTTTTTATTGAATATTATTAATTCGAGTCTATTTTAGGGAAAAGGTTACCCAGACACAAATACAAGATTGATATTGAAGAAACTTTGGGAACAATATCATCTTCCTATCTACGCACTAATCGATGGTGATCCTTACGGTATCGAAATCATGTTAACTTATCGCCATGGATCATTAGTAAGTTCTTTGATTTAGATCCATCTTTTTAGACAATTCAAAATTACTCAAATTGCTTGCGATTTAGTTATTCTTTTTAATATTTATTGAAAACGGAAAATATTTAATATCTCTACTTTTCTCTTCAGTCAATGTCCTATACTGGTGATTATCTAGCAGTTCCATCAATTCGATGGATTGGCATTTTGCCATCAGATATAAAAAGATTTGGCATATCATCATTAAGAATGACTTTAGAAGACAATACAAAATTAAAAAATCTTTTGAAGAGACCATTTCTCAGCAACAAAGTATATCAAGAATTATTAGTTTTAAAAAATATTAATCGGAAAGCAGAAATTGAAGGTCTCTCAAATTCATCCTGTTCTTATTTAATTGACGTATATTTACGAAACAAAATTGATAATCAATTAGGAATTTAGTGTTAAATTTTAATTTCACATTTTACGTTCTTGTTGAAGTTATATTAAAAAAAAATACGTTTTTTTATATTTGTTGATTATTCACCATTAAACGAACAAATTAATTTAGAAAAATGATTTTAAAAATAAATACGTATTGGGTGTGATATAAATTAAAAAATAAATAAACAGTAAGAAAATTTTCAAAAAATTCGGCTTCACTATAAATGAATCAATCCGTAAATAAAAAAATTATCGTACATTTAATATAGTAGGTATGCAGTCACACCTCATGATATCCGTATTGTCTAAGCGTCTAAATGAATTTCACCTTTTAACAAATTCATTGAAATAGGGTGAAATATACTTAATAGCCGCATTTTTCCCACAATAAAAAAAAAACAAATAAACTAAAAAATACCTTAAACTTTTAATAAAACTTAATATTGCAAAGAACTGAATATTGCGTGATTGAACATCATAATAGCAGTAGATCGTTGATGCTTGATGCTTAATTTGATCGGGTGATAATAATTTCAGATTAAATATTTCGATATTTATATGTAATTATATAATATTATATTTGTGTTATTCTTGGTTTTCAATATAAATGAAAATTTTTATGTTGCATAATATTGTAGAAGCGTGTTTTTCATGTTTCAGTCTTTCCATCAACATAAATATGTAACATTAATAAAGCATTTAAGTTGGATAAAGGCAAACTGCGGCCACAATGCTATTCCATTTATATAAAATAGATATTGTCGATATTCAAAGGGATATAATTTTTTGGTTTTTATTAATAGCACACAGTAATAAATATTATTTATAGTTTGTTTATTAGCTGGTATAAAAAATGGTGAGAAAAGTTTAAAATTACGGTTTTTCATTTGGAGGGTTTCACATTTATATTCTGTATTGAGTTTAAGAAATAAAATATTGGGAAAAACTGAAAAAGTGATAATAATAAGGTAATAAATTGAGATCTTTGGGAGGATTATAAGTTTGTCAAGTACCTACATTTTGAACATACCTAAACCTATGTAATTTTTAAATAACAAATGACTGAAATTACTATTGATTTTACATTTTCTTACAACCTTATTCTCCCAAGGGTTACACTTAATAAATAAGCAACTCTCTTTTTCTGCTGAAAAATTATTGAACTAATGAAACTTTACTGTTCAATGTCGAACTACCTCTAAGCTCCAACCACAGATTTTGATGTATATAGTTGTAGAACTTTTGCATGTGTTGTGAAGCAAGCACACACACACACTCACGATTATAAAGTAGACAAATGTATGTTCAGTGCACTCTTTTCAGTAGTAGCGTATGCAACTCCAACTATGAACATAAATTTGCCTACTTAAATGTTTTTTCTCTATTTTTTCTTTGCATCAAATATTTATTCACATATCCACGAAGTTCGACATCTAGTGTATACATCAAAATCTGTGCCTCCAACACTATTTTTTTTTTGCACAATCAATTAAAAGCTGGATCAAAATTAATCAATTTACAGCTAAACGTGTGAGGTATTTTCGATTTTTGTAATCACAAAAATCTAACCAATACATCCTCAAAATACGATGATCATAATGTATTATATTTATTTGTCTCCTTAGTACATAAATTATATTTATTTTTTAACAAAATCAAAATTTGTTATCTGAAACCGTCAAAACAGCACGAAATCGCTTTACTTTTTCTGCATATTTACTCTGTACACATCAATAGGACATGAGCAGATGCACAAAGCCTTTTGTGTACATCTCAATAAGAGGTTTTAATTTATTAGTTGATGATCTTTTGTTTGTCCTCTGCTGTGCATCGAATGAATGCCTTAAAGCATTACTTTTATTGGTTATTATTATTCTTTTGTATTTTGGTTGTCTGGTAAAGCAGGTATTTCTACCATAATGTTTATCTTGATGTTAATTGTCTATAATAAGAGCCAAAGATATGTGTTTTGAAGCAAATAATAATCGTTTAAATAAAGTATTTTTATTTGTAAATTTGGCACACTTTCTGTTACATTTTGTGTGATTCATAAAAGTTGATAATACGCTTTGGCATATTTTTATAACCAAAATCTAGTTACAGGTAAAAACGTGAAATTTTTATTTAAATACGTTCCGTGGTGGAGAAAATAAATTGATTGAAATATAATATTGCAAAATAATTTCAAATTAAGTTCAAATATTGGGCGAAAATTCACAAAGAAACCTTCAGCTCAATTAATAATTTTCGTAATGAAAAATAAAATCAATTAAAACTGCTAATAAAAAAAGAAAAAAATCATCCATCAGAAAATTAAATATCTTATGATAATTATTTCTTCTTTTTTTTTCATTCCATTCGAAAACAGTCGGTGTTCTCTTTAATCATGTGTGGATTATTAATTATGATTTCAAATAATTATATAAGATAATTAATTCGTGATGCTATTCTTTATATGCCGCCTAATTTTACCGAACAAATGTTTATTTACAAAAACATTTTGTATATCGATAAATAGTAAAATGTTTTATTCAATCTTGCGCAACTCTAGAAATATATTAATCAATTAAATCCAATCAATTTTGGTTATTATATATTCCTTAGTCTCAAGAGGCCTATCATATGACCCAATGTGTCATTCAAAAACATCGAGAATATTTCAATATAATATTTCTGTTTCTAAATGATTAATAGATCTATGGTCATCACTTTCATGTTTGTTTATGGTTTCATTGAATATAAATGACGAATCTCACCTTTTCTACAGGTTTTTTTTTTATTCTTTCATTTCTTTTGATTATGATTATGATATACTTCATAGTAGCTCAAATAGTGCACTGCTCTGACGTTCACAGGTAAAAAAAAGAAGAAGAATAAAATAGAATTCATTTGTCTTATAATGAAACTGTCTCTGAAACATAAAATTAATACAAACATTGATACCAGCCAATAGTTAAAACAATATTTAAACCGAAATCATCATTCTATTTATTTTTTTTCCATTGTTCTGTTTACATTCAATATTCTTATTCAAATATAGATTAAAGTAGATTATTAAATGCTTGTTGTACACATTCTATATTTTGTATATGAAATATTTGTTTTTTGGGTAACCTATAACCTGTGTCAGGAGGTCTGTCTTAAAAATCTTTAAGGAATTTTAGCTCTACATTTTTGAATATGGCATTCAAAGATTTTTTTTTTTTTTGTGGAATAATTATTTATTATTGATAATTCTCACTTTCGAACAAAAGTACCTACGATGCTTACAAATTATCATTAGTCATTAATTTTTTCTCACACGAATATTGAATAATAACGTTGAACTTATATTTTGTATTATCAACCCCTTTATATTTCAATTTTCATATTTCCATAGTTCTATATAAAAATTTGTTTGGGAAAAAAAAATAATATAACTATTAATAAACAAATTCGTACTATGCGATTGTAAAGTTATATAAAACGTTGGCCTTTTTTCACACTACTAAACCAAAATTAAACAATATTATCAGCACCAGTCAATTTGTGTGTCTATGTGTGTGGTAGAAATATATATTTGGTCTTGGTGTTTTAATTATGCG
This sequence comes from Catotricha subobsoleta, assembly GCA_011634745.2. Taxonomy (NCBI): domain Eukaryota; kingdom Metazoa; phylum Arthropoda; class Insecta; order Diptera; family Cecidomyiidae; genus Catotricha; species Catotricha subobsoleta. The sequence goes on from JAABKK020006823.1 coordinate 25,007, forward strand.
GGCTTATCTAAGCATAGACGATATTTTATAATAATACCGTTTTGATGTTATTAAACTCTAATATTTAATATAGTCAAAGATCTCTACTTTTAGAAATATATTGTTTGATTATAAAATAAAAATATTTGTTGAGGTAGGCTATTTTATTATTTGTTAGATCATTATTGCTGTATTATAAAGCGTGAATTAGAAAATTATTATAAAATAAATAATAATGTACGCCGATATTTGTACAACTGATTTGTGTGAAATTCAATCTACACCACAATATTTGACTCTCTCCAATTTAAAATATGTATTTTATTTGGTAATAATTTTTTTTTTATTCCCTAAATCAATATTTCACATCATATTTAATAAATATTATTAGTTCTTCATATTTTTAATTTCTTCTAATTTCATATACCAAATAATTACATGGAAAGTGCTAGAACTATATTTAATTGTCTGATCTGTATTTTTTCCATTTTTAAAGAAATCATCAATTTTTTTATTATGTTTCTTTCATTGTACATCATTACAGATATAACCTAAAAGTGTTGGCATAGATAACGAAAAATATTATCTAGATAAATGATGTAGATTAGATAGTTCAAAATTATCTAAAAAT
>JAABKK020006834.1:0-25610 GCA_011634745.2 Catotricha subobsoleta
AGAACAAAGTCAAAAATAAATTAATATATCTGAATGATAAAATGAAGCTTGTGCCAATGAGTTGGCAGCTTGTTTATTTATTTATTTATTAAGTTTTTAATCTTTTAATTTTGTCGACTCTAGGGCTAATAGAGGTATATAAGATTGATATTTGATGTTTATTATCAATGTCTATAATATAAAATATATAATATATATATATATAAGTAAATAAACTAGAATTAATAAAAAAAAGTCCAGAAATATGGATGGATTATAGAATTTGAATCAAATTGAAAGCAAAAAAAGAAATTTTATATTGTTGGTGTATTATCACACACCATAATATATACAATAAAAATGGTAGTGATTATATTTTATTATAAATATTATTACTTGTCCAATTTCTAAAGTAAATGAATGAAATTATCATTATTCTTATGTGAAATCATGAAGTTTGTCACAGAATATCAGACAAGTTGTAGTATATGTGTCAATCCCTAATTTAATCCTTTCCTTAATCAGGTAAAAATGATTTTTTTCAGGGTCGGCGTCAGACATGTGATAATAAAAAAAAAATTAAAATAAAATAAAACTTCTTGTGCTGAATATAAAAGCGATATAAAATATATGATGATGAATTCATATTACTCGCATAAAAGGATTCATTAATTTGAGAATTCTTATTATTATAATTGCATTCATATAGGTATTTGTCAGTTTTAAATGACAATTTTTTTTTAAAAAATTGTTAAATCGTTTAATTTTTTTAAGCCATAAGTTTATTTTTAGAATATTTTGAACATCTGACCCATGTCGGTTTACAAATATCGCTAATTAATTATCAAATAAAAATCATTTTAAAAATTATCGTAATAATAAACGTTATAAAATATGTAACAAAGAAAAATTTACTGAATAAACTATACATATTACAATATTACATACGTACATACCCATGTATGTGTATATTTATTATATCATGCGTGTTATCCGTGTCGGCCCTGATTATTATAAAAATGAAAAAGATTAAAAATGTTTTAACCCAGTTCCCATAAATCTATACTTAATTCACATCCGTTGAAAATCTTATGTATAAATATAAAATAAAAATTAGGCAGTTTGTTTAAATGACGTGAGCGTTTAACGTAAGGTTTTTCATGTAAAAGTATGGGCTATGTCGTCTTTGTATGGATGTATGTCGATTTACGTATGATGATACGTAATTTTCGCCACTAGAACCGCTTCTGTACGTTAAGAAGACAAAAAAAGCGGTGGCCAATTCTGAAAATCTTTCGACTTTGGTCGTATACGTGATTTTTTTAATAGATAAATGAGTTCGATATTTTCCGAATGAAATTGAAATGGTATTTTGTACGGTTTGATTACAATTCGAATGATATTTATCCCAACGCGAACTTGAGAATACATAAACGAAAAATATTTTACGAAATTGATAGATTTGTCATACAAAATATCTCGTATACTAGATAATTCGAATGCTTTTAATGTATCGTTTGACTAAATTCGAATTATTTTCAGAATTGACCATCGTCAAGATATTACATTTACGTCATTTACTCAAACTGCAGCACATTGATTGCTAAATTTATAAACGTAAGAACCTATAATAATGATTAGTTAATAATATAAAATATACTATATAAATATACCATGTTAAATTCATAAATAAAGGTTCAGTATTATAAAAGCAACTTATTAATACTAAAGTTCTTATTCGCTGTTCAATAATTTAGATAGATTTATACTTACGTACATCCCAACACTAGAAATGAGATTCTTTGTAGTAAGTTAAAAAGTTTTAATTATATTGTAAATTAAAGTTAAGAAAAATTGTGAAATTCTTAGAAATAATAAATATTTAAACTACTTAATTCGAATTAATAAAGTTGTCAATTAAAAATATGATGAAAAATGTTAAAATAATTTAATTTCTATTACTTTTTAGATTTACGTTATTGGGTTTGCTGGGCTGCTTAAAGCTCAAAATAGTGATATTAATAATAATACTGACAATGATGGTAACAATATGGACTTGGAGAATTCATTAATCGGATAGTGGGAAATGTAATAAATGGAAATGGTGGAAATAGTGATAATAGTGAAAGTAGTGATATTAGTAATTCCCCAAGTTTTGGAATTCGACTTACAAATACTGTAGATACTTTCGGTAGAGGAATAGGTTATTATATTGGAAACACTGTGGGAACAGGATCGTATGGAAATCTATTTCGTGGTGGTAGCAATAATGGTGGACTATTTTCAGGAAATGGTCCATTTTCTGGATTGCGAAATGTATTTCAAGGAAATAATGGGAATGGATTGTTTGGTGGTCGTCTGTTTGAAAGCGGGCAAACAGGTGGACCATTACGAAATATCTTAGGCAGCGGATTTAGAAGCAATTTGGTAAATACAGTTGCTGGCGGACTTGGTACGCGATTTGGAAATTTTTTGGGAACAAGCAGTGGCAGTACCGGAGGACTTTTGAGATTGAGTCTTGGTGGCAGACTAAGAGGTGGTGGTTTATTAAGTGGTAGACTATTTGAAGGTAGAGGTGGCCTTTTAAGAGGTGGTCTATTTAGAGGTGGTGGTTTGAGACGACTTAGACTTTTTGGATAATTGAACTAGAAATTAAAAACTATATGAAATATTTTTTTGCTTACTAGTACCAATATACCATATAAGATGTTTAATTTTTATATTCATTTTTATTTATCTCATTTAAATATTCACAGTTGTAGAGCTGTTGCCTTATACAAAAAAAAAAAAATCTAAAGCAGGAAGAGAAACGACGAATAAAATAAAAACAATATAAAAATAAATAGAAATAATAAAAAATTTAATATGTAATATTTGAAAGGATGATTAAAAACAATGAAAATATAATTGAGTTTCTATTTATAATAAATAATAGTTTTAGAGATATGGTGTAACCTAGGATTTAGGATAGAATAAAAACAAATTCTAAGTATTATTATTTTTCTTCAGATATAGATAGAAATGTTTCAATTATTTTTCTTCAGATCTGAAAAAATAGGTCAACTTTATAAAAAGAAATGTAAATAATAAATTAATAATCAAACAAACTTCGTTGAAATTTATTTTATCGTTTTTTGAGAAAACTAAAATAAAAAACAAAAAAACAGTTTTTTATGTTTTAAAACACGTTATATTTGTTTTTTATAACAACTCTCATTTAACAGTATATAATTTCGAACTTTGTGAAACGTTATTTACTTATCTAGAGTTATGATTAATAAAACACCTTTTCGTTTCACTTATTTAATTTGTGATTAAAACAAACTCTGATGATGGTTTCTTTGAAACCGAAAAAGATTTTAGAATAAAAATTAAATATGTGAAACGAAAAGCTGTTTAATCATAACTCTAGATAAGTAAACTCTGATTTGCTTTCTTTACATGTTCCTACTATTAGTCAAAATATTTGTCTTTAGCACAGTAGTAGACTCTTAACATTTATTATGAGCAAGAAAGTCTATGGAGGACATAAGAAACTTGTTCTAAAGACCAGGGATGGAATGATTTAAGTCACAATTTAAATTGTCTTTTTAATGATTGACTAGTATGTATTTTTGGTTTTTTGTTTTCGTTTTACCACTTTTTTTTCTGGATCTCAGGAATTGGTCCTGGTGGTCAGGTGGTCTTGATTAAAAGTTATAGACATTTTCGTTAACCCTTGCAATTACAAAATCTTACCCCCGACGAGCATGGGGGTTGGGGACGGGCAAAAAAAAATTGTATTTTGAATGACCCTCTATCAGAAAAACCATGTGAGAGCAAATATTCATCAAAGTTCTAGCAAGGCCTAAAAATGGTTGTTTGGCTATAGACTACTTGTTAACTTACAAAAACATAAATTATTTATAGTCAGTAATTACTATTGGGTCTATTCTTCTAAAACATGATATGAATTTTAATCATTGATTTTTCAATATTTGCTAAAATTGTATTGCTTCTTTTAATCTTTTACTTGATTTTTGAGAAATTCGACCGAATTTTGAAAAAAAACAAATAATTTATTTGTAATTTTTTTTTGTTTGGACAGTGAACACTTTTAGAAATTGGGGAAATTTGCCCGATTTTTTTGTTTCAGCGGTATAGCCCCCTCTTTTTTTTCTGTATTTTAATGATCGAAAGACAAAAATATACATACTGACGTTTTTTAATTTTTTTTTTTTTTTTTTTGGTCTTGGGATTTAATTTTACTCTATTTTTGAAAAAATAGGATTCATTATTTTTTTTTTTTTTTTTCTATGAAGACCTGTTTTTTCTCAGAATTTAGTGAACGGATATTGGTCATCGACACACCATTAGACGCGAAAATGTCGGCTCTTGAAAATATATAGGGTTTGGAAACAATATGTAATTATTTTAATTAAGAACAGCCGATTTTCTTAAAGAAATGGAAATTCATATCACACGATAAGATAAAGATTTAAATAAAAACACACGAAACATCAAGAACAAAGAATAAAACTAAATATTTTGTATAATAATATAGTAATATTCACAAATATTAGACCTAAGAATAATAATATTTATTCCGATAATTTCACGTATTTTTATATAAAACAAATCATAAACCTTGTGAGTATTTTCCAATAAATATATCATCGTGTAAACGCATCGCGCATAATCTGTCGAATCAACAGATCATGTTTTGTGCGTTGGTAACAATGAAAGGACTAGTTTAGAATATGATATGATGCTTATGAAGATTAGCGAAACAAATATACAAATAGCCCAGAAAACATTTTGCAATTGCTCTTGCAAAATTGAGCTTGCAAAATTACTGCGCAACTGTTGCGATGCAATAGCTCTAGCGAAATTGTTGCAAAACAATTTTGCAAGAGTTATTATTAACAGTTGCAGTGCAAGTGTTGTTAAATAGTTGAAATGCAATTACTTTACAAGAGCACTTGCAAAACTATTTTGCATAAGTTTTACAAGAGTTATTGCAAATATTAGCATAGAAACTCTTGTTAAGTAGTTGCAATGCAGATACTTTACAGGAGCACTTGTGAACCTGTTTTGCATCAGTTTTGCAATAGTTCTTGTAAGTTAGTTGCATTTCAACTATTTAACGACAGTTGCACTGCAACTACTAATAATAGCTCTTGAAAAACTGTTTTGCAACAATTTCGCAAGAGCTCTTGTAAAGTAGTTGCATTGCGACTCTTGCTAAATAGTTATGCATTGGGACTATTTCACAAGAGCTGTTGCAAAACTGTCTTGTAACAATTGCATGCTCTAAATATGTAAGCAATTACTGCAAGTCTATTAGAAGATAATGAATATATAGAACAATGAACAATCAAAATTAAACGTTTTAAATAAAAAAAATGTTTGTTTTTTTATACTAACAAAAACAAAAGTAACAAACACAATATAAAAAAAATCTTTAAATAAAACAGAAATAAAAAAAAAAAAAGTTGTCACTTCCTGGGTTTGAACTCTCAACCTTCGGATCATAAACAAAATTGCAAAACTTGTGCAACTATTTCAGAATTATTGCAAAAATGTTGAAAAAGTATGATTTTAATAAACTTTTGCAAAACTCTTGCACAAGTCTTGCACAACTATTGCTGGTTATATAAATATATATAGTAACTAAAAACTACACACTTTGAGGGGACAGATAGCACAGTACGTAGCGTTGCCAGAAACTTAGTTCGGAAGTGTCACGCGAGGCAGCACCAGTAGCAATTGTGAAACAGTTGTGCAAGAGTTCTACAATAGTTCAGCAACACTTGTGCAAGTAAAAAAAATTGAGTACCTACATATAAAATATAATAATAAATTATAAATATCGATAGGTTTCAAAAGAGTTATGCGAGAGTGCACCGTTGTGCAATAGTATTGAAAGACTGCAAGAAAAAACTTCTCTTTTTAATCTATTGCACAATTATTTCAAATCAATTATTAAAACTATTTTGAAACTGTTGCAAAGCAATTATTAAACTATTTTGCAACTGTTGCAAAGCAATAGTTGCCCAACTAATGCAATGTAATAGTTGCTCAGCTGTTGCCAGACACTTGGATTCCACTGACATTCAACAGTTTGACAAGAGTCTGGCACGCTTGCAGCACACTTGCTGCAAGTGTGCAATATTTGCAAGAGCTCTTGTAAATCTCTTGCGCAACCATTGCAATGAACGAAAATGTTTTCTGGAAGACATGATGTCTGGTATACACCGAATACGATAGTGCGAAATAGAAATATTACCTATTGTTTAAACCAAAACGGAAATGTTGAAGAAAGTCTTTCTCAATAGAATTTCCATGCGGATAGTCGCATTTTTAAACAATATTAGGTAAGAATATTTCTAAAACCTTTTCGAATCAATTATAAATATTTGTTTGCAAATTCCATAAAATATATCACCATAACTAATTGTTGAAATGAAATATTGTAGATACGCATCGAATAAAACATTTCGTTGAGAAATCGAATAAGCACCAAAAAGCAATCACGTGCTACATTCGAACCAAAAGACAAGAATACCCAATGATATCTGAAGGTAACTGGAGTAAGAATTAGGACGAAACATTATAAATCCTATTGGAATATAAAGTAGAGGGAAATAAATACAAGCGAAACTATCGCGTAAGTACCCATTTTGTCACGAAAATTCCAATTGGTAAAATCGAACCTAACCTCAAATTTCAACCTTATACTGGTTTTTGCAGAGGCTAAACATTTTTGCGTAGGCTCAACATTTTTACGTATGCGCAACATTTTTACGCAAGAGGCACACCAACTTATGTACGAAGCTTCCAGTTTAAGTATGAAGCCTCAATTTACGAACAATAGATCCGGCGCTTGTTTGATGTTAAATCGAAACTAAAAACCCATTGACGAACCAAAATTAGACCATATGATGTCACAGGTTCCATTCAGAAACATTAAAGTGGATATTGTTATGGAAAGTTCGACGCTAAATCCCGAACTACATTAAGGTTATAATAATTCGAACGATAAATAAATAAACGCGAAATCCGTTAAAAATATAATTCGAACCGCGTAAATAAAATTAACCTAGTTAAATTTAGTTAAGTTAGATTTAAGATTGCAAAACATATTTCAAATATCATATTTATTTGCGACCATTTAACGTAACTTTCAGTTCTGCGAATCAAATGATGACGATCATTGATTCGTATTTGTTTGAGTATTTAGATAAATATATTGTTTAATAATTTCGAGCCATAAATAAATATAGTTTGATTTACAGTATATTTCGTATTTGAGTTTTGTTGTTGGTAAATTTTGTGTGTTAGTAAATTCTTCGCGAACGATTTTGTGTGTAAAGAGTCACTTTATTCTCATGCTCTCGGCAAATCTGTGACCCTGAGTTAACAGACTGTTCAAGGTGTGGAAGATTTGTATAAAGTGTGAAACTCCTTCCATGAATGCTTTACGAAAATTATCCACATCTGATGAAAATCTTCCACACCTTACAAAAAATTTCAACGTTTTATAAAATTTTCTACATCTTATTTATAAGATTTTCATGTAGAAGATTTTTCTAAGATGTGAAAGATTATTTTTTTATAGAAAATGTATATACTTTACTGTTCGTAAAATAAGTAAAAGTATAGGGTATATAACAAAAATAAAGTAGTGTACCAATTAATTGGCAGCTTTTTTTTTTAGTTAGGTATTTATTATTTGTTTTTCTCAACGTATTTTTTTTGTGATTTCTTACAAAAATAAAGTCGTGTACCAATCCATATGCAGCTTGATTTTCTAAGAAAAATGTAATACAAGACTGGCAATTTATTTTTATTTTGTTAGTTATATTAATAAGCTTTTCAATTTATTTTTCTTCCATATCATGCTACATAATCCGGTAAAACTTAAATAAAATATTAAGAATAATAAAGAACGTGTGAGTTGTTAGGCTTATACTTAATCTACACTTATTGAAATTCATATGTATTTAATTTCAAATTACCTCATTCGATTATTAATTTTATTTATTTACGTGACACGTGCTTTAATCGCGTTTGCGTACCAGGTTCTTGAAGAAGTTCAAATATTTTAAGTTTATTTTTATTAAGAACTTTTCATTACTTTAATTTTAACCTATTCGGAATTAATCAGCAGTATAAATAATATGTAGTAACCATAACATCAAAAAATATATAAGGTGTAAGGTGTTCCATCAGTTTCGTAATATTTATTCTTTATAAATAAAAATATTAACTTTTAATGTTAAGGCAGATACTTACTTACTTAAAAGATGATGTTAATAAGAAATTTTCTAAGACACCTAAAATATAGTCTAACATTCTATACCAGTGTTTTCTAAATTATATCGCGTGGAAATATAAAAACAGCAATTTGTCAGCTTTATTTTTCCAGCATATGAGTTTTAATGGGTCAAAAATGCTAAAATATTTAAATTAGACTTGTACCTGACATTCGTATTTAATAGAAATTAAGAACTTGTAGCTTTTAGCTACACAATTTTAAATAAATTATTTTAAAATTAACATTGCATTTTATTTTAACATTAATTTGATTATTTGTGTTATTCTATCGATGGTTATCATCAGACTAACTTTTGATTAATTCTTAGATTCTTTCAAGTAGTCTCTTGTTAAGTTGTTGCTAGGTGATGTTAGTTTTCTGTTGTTATATTATTACTAGGTTAGGCAAGTCACCACAAACTCTTTAACTTTTTACAAAATTTTAATAATTTAAAAACAGCCAGCCTACTTTGACCATTCTACTCTGTGTGCGTGTAACCCACCACACCCATCTTCGAACTTGACCTTACTATTGACATACATAACGGATATCCGTAAACAGAAGATTAAAAAGTTGACTCTGTTTAAAGTTATCGCACTGACGGACAGATACACAAAGAGCATTATAATAAAGTGGTTTCACCACTAAATAATCACAAGAAAAAAATTGAATGTTATAATAATTATTGTAATCAAAGGCTACTTAAATATCAATAGATAATTTTTATATATAATTTAAAAAGCAACAGTTTGTCAGACTTTTAATCCTTTAGATTTTTTGAGTGACTAAAATAACAGGTAGTTCTGCTTTAAACAGGTAGTTCTAAAAGCTATTTGGGTAGTTTATAATCAATATCTCGATTGCAACTTTTTGTTTTTTTAATAAATAATAAGTATATTGTCAAAGTTCTTCATGAACATTATGGAGACAATTTATTCGTTACATCTGAGTTTTTGAAATCATATACAATTTTTTGGTTTTTTATCGAATGATTACAATGGCACATCAACGTTATGACGTTTTTCAAAACCTGAAATATATATATTTTTTAATAAAATATTATTTTTAAAGGTATTATACAAGCTTCCAAATTATTTATTCAGGTAGTTCCAAAATATTATTATTTTAGTTTTTGATTTGTTTCTTAATTCTTCTGACGATTTGATCAATAAAAATATCTTAAAAAGGCAAATGATATTATATAAACTCTTTTTTTCACTTTCAATAATGCAGTTGAAAATAAAAGTGTAAAAGTTATTACATTATCAAAATAAATAAGTAATTAAATAGAAAATAAATTACCTCATTAGACGTGAAATTATGAAAAATGATGACGATTCTTTTGAGTCACCCTGCATGTTATAAAATATATTTTTGGTATTTTTGTTTTTTATTCAAATGGTTTCTAGTTAGCTAGTTTCAGTAGTATAAAAGCAAATTATTAAACATTAGATTATTAGTTGCTGTTTAATAATTTAGATAAAAGTACATCACTCATCACTAAAAATGAATTTTTTTGTAGTAAGTTCAAACAAAAATGTATACTAAGAATAACAAATTTAAAAAAAAACTGTATATATTAATTTGAATTTTTAATTTTTTAGATTTACTTAATTGGATTGGTTGCACTGGTTGCACTGGTTAAATCTCAAGATAGTGACAATAATGGTGGGGATGGGTTTGGAGGATTTATTAATCAGATAGTGAGCAATGTAATAGGAGGTGGAGATAGTGGAAATAGTGGAAGCAGTGGAAGTAGTGATTCTCCATCATTTGGGACTCGATTAACAAATTTTGTTGATACTGCAAATTCAGGAATAAGTAATTTTGTTGGACAAACAGGAGGATCTGGATCTTATGGAAATTTTCTTCGCGGCATTACTGGTGGTAATAGTGGCAGTAGTAGTAGTACGGGTACAGGATTTTTATCAGGAAATGGCCCATTTTCAGGATTACGAAATATATTGCAAGGAAATAATGGTAATGGATTGTTTGGAGGTCGTCTTTTTGGAAACGGGCAAGGTGGTGGAGCTTTACAAAATATTTTGGGCAGTGGATTTACAAACAATTTGGGAAATACAATTGCTGGTGGACTTGGGACAAGATTTGGAAATTTTCTTGGTACAAGTAGTGGCGCTGGCAGGGGGCTCTTTCGATTGGGCGGAGGTGGGCTTTTAAGAGGTGGAGGTTTATTAAGAGGTCCCTTTAGAGGTGGTCTTTTTAGGAACGGTCCTTTTAGAGGCGGTCTTTTAAGAGGCGGTCTCTTACGACGACTTCCACTTTTTGGATAATTAGTCCGAAAACCAGGGATACCAATCGTATGTGTTATAAACAATCAAATTAATTACCAGGTAAAGACTAGTGAAATATTCTAGAGTATCGAAAACAAATTAAGCGAAATAAATAAAAAAAAAAATATCTCATAAAATTTGCCGTAAAGTAAATTGTATTCATTTATTTCGTTTAATTAACTTTCGATACTCTAGATAATCTCGCTAGTCTGTACCAAGTACCAGGTTTTTTTAATTACATTTATATGTATTCAATTGTCATTATTAATTTATAATTATTATTTATTAATGAGAAATAAATCATAAGCTTACAATAACATAACATTGAATAAAAAAATAAGCGCGAAAAAGCAGAAAAACTCTAATAATTATATCGAAAGTGATTGTATATATTTTGTTTAATTAATTAAATGTCAAAAAATTAAACAAGTGTAGAAAAATGTAAATACAAACCAAGCTGCGTTTGAATTTTTACTTAAGTACAATAATTACGTATTTACAGCAGATAAAGTTAACGCAAAAATTTCAAGAGTTAAGTTTTAAGTTCTCGCGAAATAATCTAATAAATAATATTTTTAATATTTATTTGTTAAATATGTTAAATTATAAAGAATTATAGTATAGATGAAGTAATATGTGGCAAAAGTGACGAAACTTTTAAGTATTCATTTTTACAATAACTGTTTTTTCAAAATAAAAGTGATTGAAAAATAGAATGATAGTAATTAATTGAAATTTAAATCTCATTGATTTTATATAATTAAAACAGTGTCTTTACGATTTTAATTTTTTTTAAAAATCAATTGTATAATTGCGTTCATTCCTCTCATACAAAATCAACAAAATATTTTGAGAAAAGTGAAGTGTGATACGACTACATACATATATAAAGAATTACTTGAATTCATATGATTTTTTTACAATACCAAAATTTAGCAATTGCTTTCTATTAAAGCCACACATGAATTCAATTCAATAGGTTTCAGTGTTAATAATGGTGTTTAAACAAAACAAAAAACCGCTGTTAACAATTTTAAACACATGTTCTTTTCTTTTAAAGAAAACACAATTAAAAAAAGACGAAAAAAAATGTATCTTTTTAAGATCACATTATTCTTATACATATATTGCACACAGAAACTCAGATCTTTCTTCCCTTACTTTTTAAGCGAAATCGTAATTGAAAGTTTGAGTGGAAATTTCAAATAGGATCTCTTTCTTGATTCATATATATTAATTTTACATTGAATTCTATTTCTAATATAATTTCTGATCCGTTTTTAACTTTTATTCAAATTTCTAAAAACAGTTCTTAAAAATAATTTATTACAGATTTAAGCAAAAAAAGAAGTTTTATTTAAAGATAATTATCATATACTTTGATTAAGTATTATACTTATGAATTAAGAATACGTCGTTCTAACTTATCATTTAGATCAAATTTAAAAAAAAATGAAAAAAAAAAACAAATAGAAACAATTAAAACTACTTTGAACAATAAAAAACACGTTCTTGTTTTTTTTATTTTTAAAAAACATGTTTTTTTTTGTCTCTAAATCACTTATAAAACAAAACTGAATTACCCTATAAAAGTGCAAACTGCCATAGCTTCCCAAAATGTTAGCAAGTAAAGTCAGGAAAGCTGCGTCATATTGATTTGGGAAGTTAAGTCATGACTATTTTCGATACGCAGAATGTTATAATTGTTATAAACAGCTGCTTTGGAGAAAAGACTTTATTTTAGTGGATATGTATTAAATGCGGGTGTTTATAATAAAACTGATTTTCCGCTTAGCCCTAGCGGGGAAAGGTGGAATCGTAGTAAAGTAGATTTATATAGAATTCTTTTTAAGGTCAATTTGTATAGGCCTTTCATTATATATAACACGATAGCATAATGTAAATAAAATCTTAAATTAACATTCAAAAATTGTAAAATGCTTGTTTTAAAATAAATTAATTCGGGTTTTATAAGTTTTTGTATTTGATGGTTTTAGCTTTGGGGGCTATAGTGTATTCCAACATACAAAATAATTCTGATATTGGGATATAAGTTATATATTTTAGGAAGTTCGCATTTTATATATATATTAGATTTTTATATTATTTTTTTATGTTATTTGCTTCTTTTTAGGAAGTTATGACAATAGCATTTTTTGTAGGAAGTTTAGTCAGTCTACGTTGGAAAGGTAAGTTACCTTTTTCTTTACGGAAATTAAGTCAAATTTTATCATATTTTATGGCATTAAATCATGCTTTTTTTAACAAGTTATGTCATAGAAAGTAGCGTCGCCTAACCGATTTCATTAATTTCAATTTGATCCTATTTACGTATAATATCCCAAATACCATCAGCAAAAAAAAAAAAATTCCCCACCTCCCCATTATAAATATATTTTAAATATCAGATGCTGGCTGAGTGGCCATTTACAGACGTTGTAACAAATTAAGAGAAAGATAAGCTCTTCGCACTTTAGGTGTTTATATGTTTTATCCTACTCGCTCTCATGCTTTTCATTCTCTTAATTTTTTACATCGTCTGTGTAATTATAACAGGGAATAGGAACTGGAACGGGTACCGGAACCAATATACGTTCCGGAACGCTTTTTTTTATCGGTTTTCGATGGAACCGGAACGAAATATAATTTTGCTTCTAATATTTTGGCGCTGGAACCAAAATATACGTGCAATTTAGGCCAAAATTAAGTTCAGGAACGAGCTTTTTTATCGATTTTTACTGGAACTTGGAACGGAATGGGAACAATATTTTCTTGACAGGTTGGAGTTGGAACTGGAACCGGAACGCAACATCGAGAATTCCCTGACTTATAATTCCTGCTCTAAAACAGGGATGGGCGTAATATAATTATTTGTGATTATTTTTCCTATATTTTTCTTTTTGGTTAACAAAATGAAATACAATAAACAAATAAAACAAATACTTTAATTATTTATTAAGGTAAAATATATGTTCTATAGATTATAGTTTCATATCTTTTTTACACATTTTTAAAATATTTTTTTTAAATTGTAATTACAAGTTGTAATGTATAATGCATTACATTAATTCATTACATTAAAATATTTCAATTACAATTACATTTTTAAGTAATTACAATTTTTTTAATTAATTATAAATAACGTGTTGTAGTAATGTAATGTGATTTTTGAATTACACATTACCTTTTTCATGTAATTTACTCATCTCTGCTCTAAATCGTTAAAATGAAACCTAAAACAAACAATTTTATAAGTTTCAATTCTAAAAGCAATTTTAATTGGGATTTAAAATTATTTTTGAACATAAATAGATTTTATTTTATTAGAGCCGCATACCTAATATATTCGGCATTTATCTGTTGATTTTATACTATTGTAGTTTTATGTTTATACTTTCGCTTTACGGTTTATTTTTTATTATTATTTGTTCATTTCTTTAAATTTTAAAGAACATTTAAACCACAAAAAAAAATTATATAAGGTATCATTGTTTTATTTTTTTATTTTTAAATTATTACCTAATGGAGAATTGAATAGATATGAAAAAAAAGATGCCTTTTAATATGGACTTTTATATTTTTTTTGGAGGCACTGAATGTTTGTTTTCCGATAACGACAACAAGCAAGAGTTGTTAAATACCTCTGAGATTTGAAAATAATGTTCAGACTGATATATAGATAACGCTGTTTCTAAATCAGAATCACAATCAGAATTTACGTTAGTAATAGAATCTAAATCAGAATTCATTGCGCTCCATCTACATCTAAGGAAAATATCATCGTTTTGGTCGAAAAATTATAATCTCAGGGGACAAAAATGTATAAGGCCGCTAGATGTCAGGCATACTTAACAACTCTATAAATTTTTATGGTATAAATGGGTTCATCAACGAAACAATAACTTTCAAAAATAGTCCTATAAGAATTTTTTTTTAAAAATTAAATCTACAAAAGAGATGTATTGTAAGAAGATCTATAAATTTATATTTATAAATGACTATATGCCACCTTGTGATTATTGATAAAAAAAATATAATTATTTTTATTTATTCTTACCCATAAAATAATTGCTAAATAAATTTGAACCGTTCTCCATCTATAAGCTAAGCTTTGGAAGTATGTAGGTATATTTAAAGCGTACATTTATTTAACGAAACATAACTAATACGTGTATATAAGGCATTAAATTTTTACTCATTATAAAGTAATATTCGTGTGTGCTATTTGTGTTGGTAACAATAAATATTGTACGAACGTAAATGTATGATTGTTGTTCATTCATATTAAACGATTGAATTATAGACAGCCATCTTCAATCGAGCAACATCTGGATAGTGAATAACAACTCAAGGAAGGCTTGGAGAGTGATTTACCATCTTAACATCACTCGTTTAAAAGAGTCAAAATAACACCATGGCTGACTCCGAGAAAGTGCCAGAACAACAATTAATAAAACAAAAACAACATCAATTGCAATTAAATAATCATTTAGAAGTAATTAACGGTTTAGTTGAAATACCAACAACTGAAGATACACCACCACAACAACCAAAACCAATAATTGGTAAGTAGATGCCGATATCAAATTTCAATGTGTCTGCATCAATAGTTACTAAATATAATATTTATTTATTAATTGCGTACCTACATGGTTTAAGTGCTTTCATTTGTGATTTAACTAAATTTAATGGTTTGTTTGGATTTTGAATACATTTTCTATAGTGACTTCATCGAATTGGAGTCATTAGTGCTATATTAAACACATTGTATGTATATGTATATTATTAATATAAAAAAAACTCGTATCTTTTTATAATTTGTTTTAATATCAAACAACAAACCTTCCTAAAAAAAATAAAAAAAAAATTGTGAAATATAATCCCAAACAATATTTTGTAGCCATTTTGTTTCAACAATAAATTCTTAGGGATTATTCTAGCTATTAAAGAAATTCATTTTATACGTTGATTTACTATAGAACACTCAATACGCATGTCCAAATTGCGCATTGTACCCATCATTCTTTTTCTATACAAAATTTTTAATGATCAATTGCATTAGTTCGAAGTAAATATGGGCGCTAACTAGATTTTTATTTATGGTATGATTTTTTGTTTTATCTTCAATGGTTTTAAGAATTTAATATATTTGATATTATTTCTATTTTTTTGTAATTAATATCGTTTTGATGCTATTTCGCAACGAACATCACAACGAATTATTTGAAAGAATTAAATTTAATTAAATCAAATTTTTAATATTCGCTCATATTTTATATTATTCAAAAATACATATATTTTATTTCCTATATTGTTTCTCTTTTTTTCGTGTATTGCAGCTGAAAAAGTTTCTGGAACAGTTAAATGGTTTAACGTGAAAAGTGGTTATGGTTTTATCAACCGAAATGATACCAAGGAAGATGTATTTGTGCATCAGACAGCAATTGTTAAAAATAATCCAAAAAAAGCGGTACGATCAGTTGGGGATGGTGAGGTCGTTGAATTTGATGTTGTTTTAGGCGACAAAGGACATGAGGCAGCCAATGTAACCGGACCAGAAGGAGAACCGGTACGTGGGAGTCCATATGCGGCTGATAAACGCCGTGGTTTTCGTTTGTGGCGTCAAAGAACAAGGCGTCGTGGGCCACGTGGAGAAGATGGAGATGAAAATGGTAACGGCGAAGAAGGTGGCGAAGATGACCAAGAAGAACAACCATCTCGTCAAAAACGTTTCCGACCTCGTGGAAAAGGACGCTTTGGAGGTAGGCAAGGTGGTGGTCGTCCGAGACCACGTGGAAATGATGATGGAGAAGTTGGGAATGCTGAAGATATAGGGGATGAGAATGAAAATGTTGGTGATGGCGTAAATCGGAATGGTGCACCAAATGGACGAAATGGTCCACGCAGATTCTTCCGTAGAAATTTCCGTGGAGGCAGAAGACCACCACGTAAAGGCGATAATGAAGGTGGCCAAGTCGATGGAAATCATCAGCAAGGTGGTGATGAAAATTCTGGCGAAACAAGAGGACCGAGACGTGGAAATCCACGTTTTCGCCGTCCTCGTAATCGCCCGAACAGTAAAAGAAATGATCAAGTAATTTTTTGTTTTTAGTTTTTGAAAAATTCAAATTAAATTTTAAAAACATTTTTTTTAATTACAGGACGGAGGACATTTACAAAATAATATTACTGAGGCTTAATATGAGCATCATCTAATATCATATAAACATTGATTCGTGTATTGTGGAGAAGGATATGAAAATTAATGTTATCTACTATAATAACAGCGTGTTGTGTGAAAAACTGGATTATCTGGTATTTAATTGAAGAAAATCTAAATTAATATTTATTTATTTTGAAACAGTCAACAATAAATTTGAAACAATAGTTTGTATTCTTATATAACAGAACAAAACAAAGTAGAATTACGTAAGTCGTTTAATAATTGCAATCTAAAAATTTATAAAATTGTAGGGAAAAACAATTTGTAAAAAGAAAGCATGTTATGAAATAAATTTAAAACAGGAAATTCAATTTTGAAAAATAAAAAATATATATAATTTTTTTTTTATTTGGCTCTTCCCTTTCTAAAAATACAAGACTGTTAAGGTAATTTACTAGACATCGATCCTCGACCTTTTAATTTTAAACTACATTTAATATATTTCTAAACCATTTCGGTTTCGTCGTCAGTCGTCTTTTTATTAAATATACTTTTTTATTATTTAATAATTTTTGTACAAAAGAGTTCATCCAAAAGCGTAACTAGCGAGAAATTTTACGTTATATTAACGTTTCTAATTATAGCTTAAATAATTAAAAAAAAAAAAATAATATTCCGTTGTAAGCTATAATCTCTTCGTTCAATTAACATATTCATTATTAAATTAATTTACAGAATAATGATTCTCTAACTTTAGGTGAAGGCTCTTTAGTTGCGTATTTAAATATGGTATCTACGTCAAAACAATGTATGTACTTCTAAATTAGAATTAAAAGAATTCGAAAATCGCAAGTTACAAAATAGGAACTAACTTATATAACAGTTTCTGAAACTAGTTTTTTTTTTTTCTAAAAAGTTAAAAGAAAACGATACTGTTTAACACAACAAAAAAATTCTTCAAAACCAACAGAAAATATTTGAAATCGATAAAAATTTAAATTTTACACATTCATCCGTAATATTTATCAACGGTGCTAAAGAGCATCTCTGTAAAACTACCGGCTGTTAGTGACAATCCAACATTAAATAGCATGGTGTATTGTGACGCCCACGCCCTCACCTCAATTATATAATAAACCTATATACAAAAAAGAAAAAAAACACTTAATAATTTGTTCTAATGTTACTAAGTATGAAAGTAATATTCCTGTGAGGGCTTATAATAATATTTTGTTGGATATTAATTAAATATTTTAATAATAATTACTTATAACTATAAGTCACTGTTCTTAAACTTACTTATTTTTATACTTATTTTATCTAATAAACCATTCTGAATTTGTTCAATAAAATATACAAAAGTAAATACATTCATAACAATCCATATAAGTAGTAGTGTAAGATATATTAGACTCAGACACAATGAGAGTAAAGAGTATAGTGAACGGCCATAATGTTGGTCATATACCCAATCAACAATTTTCAGAATCAAAAATTACACTTGTAGCTTTATTTAATTATACATTTTTTCCAGATTAACATTTTTGCGTAATTTAAAAATGCACAAAAAATGTACATTTTATTGTAGTACTTTTTTGTGACATTTTTGTTTAAAAGTGTACAAAAAAAAATGCAAAATATTTGGTCAGAATTATTCTACATTTAATTCCTGACATTTCGAATTAAATGCATTAAATTTTGGATTTTTTTGATACTCTTTTTTATTAGCTACCTTCACTTACTTAAATCAATAGGACATCAGATAGCTAAATGGATAATGGTGGTCTCTAAATTAACAAGAAACTCCTTCTAAAAAACAGGAAACTCCTTCAAAAAAGTAAATCTCATTCCAAATAATAGAACTCCTTCTAAATAATGAAAATGCTATGATTGTGTGATATAAGTATTGTATTAAGTTCTAAAGTACTTTCTATTAGCTTTTATCAAAAACTAAATGATATGATTGTGTGCTATAAGGTAAATGATATTAAATACCATTAATTTAGAAGGAGTTCTATTACTAAGAAGGTGTTTTTATTATTTAGAAATTAATAATTAATTATAATTTCCGATTGTCGAAAAAATACACAATTATTGTAAATTTTGTATACAATATAAGTAATTTAAGAATAAAAGTACATTTATTGTAAAATATTCGCACATCGAAAAATTGTGAATTGTATGTTACAACATTGTACAATTTATTGTAAAATTTAATGTACAAGTGAAATGTAAACTGTACGAAACTTTTGGTGTGAAATGTTGTTTGGGAATATGTACCTGAGTTCTATTATTTAAAATTATATTATTGTTCTTCAGCATCATTTTATATTGCTGGATCATAAAGTGTAAATGTTTTCTACTCAAACATTTATTAGATATACAGAAAGCGCGAAAACTGATTAGCATTATTGCTTAAATTTTCAATATTATTATTAATTATTACCAACCTTTTCGATTTATGAAATAAATCATATATGCCTAGCGGTCATGTAAAAAATTACATGGATTTGTTTTGTTGAAACTGCCGTTTCAAATGATATAATTTGCTAGAAACAAGTTTTGTTGAGTGGATGCAGGGTTGGAATAAATTTATAATTTTATAAAAGATCTAAAATTTGATTTCTTTTAGTTTTTGAGAGTTTAATTTTTTTAATGTTCTTTCGATTAAATTATGGGTGGTATTTAAACGCACAGTTAACAATTATGTTTTGCACAGTAAGAAAATACGAAATGCAAAGTAAAAATAATTATTTGCACAGTAAAAAAAATTTAATAAAATTGTCACGATAACTGCAAATATCACTTTTTGTAAAAAAGATAGACTTCAGAAGGCTTGAAGGCATTTGACAAAGAGCAAAATATGATTAACGGTAAATATTTTAGAATCTTCTGTTTTGGTTACTGTGCAAATAATTATTTTTACTTGTGCAATTGAATATCTTACTGTGCAAATAAATTGTTCTCTTAAATTATCTACAAAATATTTTTTTTTTTTTCTTAATAATTAACATTGTAAAAAAAAGAATAAATAGGTAACTATTATATTTTTACCATATTATAAACCGTTGGTTGAAAAATCTCTATAACCCACTTGATAAGCGTCAAAAATAATAATTATGTAAACCTACTCCAAAAATTTGAATGGTATGACTTTTTTAACGATGTGAAATCACTTTTCTCTTTTTTTTTCACAAAAATTTCGATTTTATATTACTAGATTAAAGGCAATTATCTTTATTTTTATTCTATAAATTTTATACAAACGAGATTTTTTTTATTATTTTTACTAGACTAATGTGGAGGGTTTAAAGCATATGCAAGAGAATCGAAAAGATAAAGAAAAAAAAATCAATGAATTAAATCAAAATAAAACATTACAAATTAAATCATATCCAGCCCTGCAAATGTGTATCTTTGCCAAATGCTTTATGTTGACAGACATAAACTTGTGCGGTGAGGTTAGTATTTGCGAGTTTTCTGTAGCACATAGACGTTGTAGTCGATGTTTTGTGCTCGTTATTTTTATTTTTGTTGTTGTTTGTTCGTTTACTTTACAATAGCGAGGAATAAAAATCATCTTTTATTTTGATCTATTAACTAATTACTAATGAGTTTATTTTATTCGATTCTTGTAAATTGTTGAATGTGTAAATTGGAATATTTTTCGTCTTTACCACTTAAAATATAACAAACAACATAGGAAATAAAACGATAAAGTCAAAATAGTGCTACGGTGACTGATAAAATTATTTTCTGTTTAAAATGTGATATTTTATATTCATCATACACACACCACTGTGATAATATTGTTGTTAGTTCTTTTTTTGTGGTTTTTTTTTGTGTGTTTTTTTTTATTACATTTTAAGTACATAACAAACAAAGAGTTAAATCGTATGAATAATTGTTGTTTTTTTTTTGGTTCTATCTCGCTAATTATGAGTGGCTAAATGTGCACACAATTCTTATACGAATTAATGTAACAAAAGAAATAAAAAATTGCAAATCGTTTAAAGGGATACAAGGACACACATTGATTTTTAGTAAATCATATAAAATATTTGCATAAATATCAATTTTTGTAATCGCGTCGCGTGTAGTATCAATTTAGCCGCATAATAAAAATACTATAAAACTGATCCCCATAAATAGGAACTACAGTTACGCGCGGATAATAAAATATGAATAAATGAAAAAAAAAATATATGATAATAAAATTTATAAAATTCATAAAACTTAGCAAGATTAGCTGTTTCTAAATCGAATATTATTAAAAACTTGCCTACAATGTCATTAAACATTCATTGAATTAAAAAAAATATTTATCACAATAAATTTCTGTTAAAATGTTTGGATATATTTATATTACTTTTGTATAAAGCATTTGTGAAATTTTGCCGCAATAGCAGCGCGCAACATCGTCTACATGTGAAAAAAGAAACAACATTTTTTTTTTACCTCAGTAATATCTCAGTAGCAAATAGCAAGTCATTTACAAATTAATTTTAATTTTTTTGTCACGGGTTACTGTATTTAGATTGAATAAATCTATCCACAAGAATTAAAATTAAAGGTTAGATTATTTTGTATCATCATACAATTATAAGCATAGTTATTCCACGTCTTCTATTAAATACATTTAAAAAAAAAAATAGCTTTACAAATAATCAGATTAGACAGTAGCAACGCACCCACCGAAATATCTTATTTCTAGCTATTACTATTTTATATTTTAAGTTAAACTTTTAATTTTCAATCGAATTCAATAACCTTTTAAATCTGATACACTTATTGATTTCCGCACAAAGAGGAAATTCTACTCAATAAATATTCATATATTCCACTTTTTTTTGCACTGTAATTATAGACTTAAATATATGTTTGCATTGTTTTAATTACGTCGGTATCTGTTTCTTTCAATTAAACTTAATAAACAACAATCGCCTGTTATTATGTATATTTTTTACTATCACATAAAATTATTTTAATAACTAAAACTACGACAATATGATCATGATCTAAATAAAAAGTCATATTGTTTTATATTATTTTCTTAATAGTTTCGCAAACAAAGTGCGTATAAATGTTGAAAAACTAATTTAGTAAAATTGTACACTTAATGCTAATTATTATTTAATAGTTCAAGTTCTATAAAATAGTTTTCTATTTATTCATTATGTGCATTAATTATACCGTGGTCCAGAAATCTCACAAATACCAACGAATAAACCACACGGTGATTTAAAAGTGTTTTTTAATCAAAATTATTTATACTTAATTATAATAAGAATTGAAATTAACTTAAGAAATAAAAAAATAGAAATAAATAAATAAATAAATAAATAAATAAATAAGTAAAAATGACAGTAACCTATACAGCTGAAGTAGCAACATGCAGAGGATTTGGATGTTTTCTTAAGTTATTGATGAGGTAAGTGCCGATAGCTATTAACATTTGCAATTCTAATTAAAACTTAAAAAAAAAAAAAGAAGAATTGACATGAAAATGTCGTGGGAAATTAATTTATTAACAATAAAAACGTGAAAACTTTCCACCTTACCTAAATAGAACTACATATTTACGTTTATTATTTGAAAATGGACCATACTTAATAGGTTTGAAAAACAAATACAGAAAAAAAGAAATGTGCTCCGATTTGAGACGTTTTACTGAAAGTTTTAAAAAATATTTCTGTAAATCAATAAATTCTATTCTAGTGTAGTTTTAAGTGATGTGTAATTAATGATACTAATTTATTATTTTGCCTCTACTGAGTTTGACTGGTTTCCCGTGGATATTATTGTCATCAATAATTTTTATTTAACTCTTCCCACGCGCGCAGTCATTATTGTATTTAATTAAATAAATTGAATTAATAAAATTCATTAAAAATCTACTCTCCTTCCTTTGCTATATTATAAATTTTGAACTGGTTTTCTAAATAAGATAAAGCATTAGTGGTTAATTTCATAATTTAATCATATATATAATTAAATATTATCTAAGTATAAAATTCTTCATGAATAATTTTTTTTTTTTTTACTAGTTTCCATACTTTTAAATTTTTGAAAGTATAAGTACCAAATAGTATTTCTCTCGAAAAAAAACCAACACACCTGTATGATTAATAATTTGTATTTTTTTTTTTTTTTAAAAAAAAAGATTTAAGTACAAAACAATCGAGTAAAAAGAATACGAAGAATATGTGAATTTTGTAATTTACAAAAGATAAAACAGTTGAAATTCAATACCGTGCTTTCTCAACAATATATGATTAAATAAAATGTAGATAAAACAAAAAATTAACAAATTTGATGTAGTTACAACAAAATTTATTACTTACATCGCGTCAGAAATATAAATTTATGCAAAGTAAATATCGTGATATTTTCAGAATATTTGACTTTTGATATCTTAAAAATGTTCATATTCAAATTTTTTAGCAAATTATTAATTAGTATATATTTAGAATTTATGTTATTACTCTATTTTTTTGTTCTTACTAGAAGTTAAATGTTCGCAATTTGTTGCAAAAATTATTTATTGCAAAGAATTTTCATTGATTTAACAATTTATTTAAAGTTTCCGCAGTCTAGTCATTGTTAGGATTATTTATTTATCTTATCTTTATTAAAGTCATATTGTTACCAATCAACTATATATACAAGTATAATTATTGAGGAACTGACATTGGTATATAATATATTGAATTATGATTCTTTGAATGACAGCATTCTTATTTATAATTTTATATAAAATCTCAACATTTTATATATGTGCTGTACAGCCATTAAAATGTAATCTTATCAATATTCCGTGTCAGTTTATACAGAGACGAAGTCAGTACGATTAACCAGATTTTGCCAAATGATTTTGTAATCAATGAACCCGATTAGCCTTCTGCTAATTACAACTAATTTTCGAATTTGTTTAAATGTAAACTTTCGAGCAGGTTAAAAATTACACACGAGGCAACAAAATCATACATTTTATATATATATTTTTTTTTTAATAAAACAATATTAAGTACGTTTGCAATTGCTTTTGTTATGTGGAGGGGTTTTTTGGTTTATATATATTATTTTATTTCTTTTGCTTTGAAGCAAAGCAAACGGTATAATTGTTGTAATGTTTTCATTATTTAAAGGAAAATAGCTATAGGTTTTACTTCATTTTTGAGAAATTTGGGATATTTCGAAAAAAATCAAGTATAGGTTTGAGAAATGTTCTTTTTTTTTGGGTTTTTTTGACCACTTTTTTTTTTTATTTTTTTTATTTATGTGGACGAATTTTTATGATCAATATACCAAAAATATGTGTACTGGCCTTTCTTTTGAATTTGGGAACATCGAAACATCGCATGTTGAAACACTGTACTTCTTATAAACTGTTATATGGAAAAAAAAACTCACAACTCTGATGGGAGAGACTATTAACTATTAGTCAGTATGAATGTACTCTCTCTTTTATTTAACCAATCATATTTTTCTGCAAATAAAATATTCCCTACTATAAAATATCCATCAAATTTAAGTTAAGTTAAATTTAAGGTTTCTGTTTAATTTATCACAAATCTTTGGTAAAAAAATATTTGTCCTTCAAAACGCGCTAAAAAATATAATGAAGGATTCCGCATGACATTTCCATTTTTCGTAGCCCGTAGGCTTCTTAATATTTTTCCATTACTAAATATTAACTAAACTATACACATTAGTGTTTAATAAATAATTAAAAACACATGGAATTACAATTATATAAAATATGACGTCAATAGCGGGTTTCGCGGCATATGATTTTTTCTTTCATTATTTGAATACAAAGATAAATTTTTAAGTCAAACACGAAACAAAAAGTCATGACCAAAAAAATTAACAAGAATTTTATATAACTTTTATTCGTCATCACAACACACGGCTCTCAACACGGCTATTATAACATATCATTATAAAGATGTTTTGTTAGAGAGAAAAAGAAGAAGACTAATTAAACTACAAAAGATATCAGAACAATATTTATTTTCATTGTTTGAATATATCTACAGTTAATTTGGGTAAATAAAGAGCAAAAAAAAACAGTAAATTTCAATTTGGTTACGCGGCACCTTATAAAAACTGAATATTCAGAATATACAAATAAATCGCATGAACTAACAGATAATAATGGTTGAGTTATCATCAAGGGCTTAGGTTTTGCAATTCAGTTAATTAGATGCCACAAAGAGGTCAAGTAAATAAAATATTCTATGTAGTATAGGCTATAATGATTAATTAATTGTATGCTATTTATTTATTTATTTTTTGTATAAAAGATAATTTTCTTACAAATATTACATTAAGAAAATTGCATTTATAAAATGTGCTATGTAATTTTATTTTAATCAAAGCAGATTTTATTTTTTTCTATTATTGGTAAATATGTTTTTTTTTTTAAATTTTCTTTGATTATTATCAATTGCCTATTGCCGATACACGTAAGATGCATAATGCTATTAATATGCTAAATCAAGTAGAGTAATTACTAATAGCATAGGTGATAATTTGGATAAAAAAATTATTGTTTTGCTCATTTTTATTTTGTATGACTTAAAATAATTTACCCGCTTGTTGGAATGAAATAATTTATTTTATTATTAAATGTCAATAAACTTAAAAGACTTTTAAAGCACATAATTATTAAGTATTAATTCAGCGCACAGAGTTCATCTAAAAGCTAAAATTAGAGATTATTATTAAGATGAAGTTTATGCAGACTTCGGCAAAATACTGCATTAAAGTTATTTGAAATACAAAATACAAAATATTTTCGGAATAGTATTTTATTCGTCAAAATACGAAATACTAAATTTTCTTTTGTATTTGAAATAAATATTTCAAATGC
>JAABKK020006845.1:0-25605 GCA_011634745.2 Catotricha subobsoleta
TTGACCTGATCGGGATTCGATCCATGGTCCCCATGCGCCGTAGCCTACAACTCTACCACTATGCTACGGTGTGGGTATGAGCCTAAGATAATAAATAACAAAAAAAAAAAAAAAATAGTTTTATTTGGAGCCTAAGATAATAAATAACAAAAAAAAATAGTTTTATTTGGTTCGATTTTGATTGAAGCATAGAAAACTTCCATTTTCAGTTTGAAAATTAAACAGAAATATCTATAAATTATAGTTACAGACAACCCAAGTATTATTAGCTGGATAGAAATTGATGAAAAGCATATATTCGATTTCTGAGGAATATCTTGCAAACTTTATAATGTAATTAATGCTTCCTTATGATATAAAATAATTCACAGGTAATAGTATAAAGGTTCTAAAATATACCTTTAAATTCCTTGGCTTTTATGAAACATTCCTACATAGATAATTTTCACAAAAATCGAGTTTTAATCAAGTTTAACCGACTTAAAGTTTATCAAAAGCTCAAATTACGCGAGATTTGTAGGTAACATTTGTTTATGAATCAGCTTTATTTCAAAAAATAATGAAATTCTTCTAAATAAAATACTTATATACCTAAATATAAAAATTAATACAATTCACATTTTAAATAACTTTTCCGTTTTGTGTGTTGTAGTGTGAATTAAAAAACTTTCGATTTGGGAATAAAATTAAATAGAAAAAAAAACTAGTGTCAATATCTCATCGGAAATAAATGTTCAATGAAACCAGTAAATATTGTTTATATTAAATTTCCCATTACGAAATATACGCAATTTGTTTGTTGCATCAACGTTTTATATTTTTATTTTTATATTCTATTTTATGTAAAAAAAAATCGAAGCGCACCAGCACAACAGGCAAACTTATCGAAGCGGACTACAGAAACATCTATGTCTTAAAATTCAGGACGAGTATTTTTAATATTGTATCTTAAATCGTCTTACGAATTTATTAAGTTTGAAATAAAGTGAATGGATGGATGACCATTTTTCACAACAAAAAAAAAATGTCATTGCACAATTACTTTGGTCAATATGTAATCAATAAGCAGGGGTTTGTCTGCTTTCTGGATTAATGATTCACGATATTTTCAATTGAATATTGTGTATGTTGTTGCCTGGTAGATTGATGACGTGTTGTGTTTAATGAGAGAATTGTTAAAATGGACAAAGACAAATCGAGTTTTCAACGATATATTTAATATAAAACTATTATTGAATTTGAAATATGTTTCTATATTTGGTACTTTAAAGATGTTTTAATTTTTTAATGTTTAATTAAAGTTAGAAAAATTGCATTTATTCCAACATTATCATTTTTTTTTCTTTCATATTTGGTTTATCTTCAATTTAGATGGATTTATAGTGAAAACTTTATGTACATAAAATCCATTCAAATAACCTCATTAGAGAAAACCAAACTAACTTTCTATAAAATTTCTATATAGTGAACCATTCAGAAAGGGTTTCCTTTAACTTTAACTTTAATATTATGAAAAACTATTTATTGTTGGTATTCACATTCCACAATTGATTTTGTAATAATAGAAATCAAAAAAATCAAATTAAAAACAAAAAAACAAAAAACCAATAAATAAATGAAATAAAATAAAATAAAAGGATATAAAGACCTCGAAAAATAGGGATAAATTAAAACAGCTTTATATAATAAATATAATGAATATTCAGTAAACATATTGCATAGTCTGATAACAATTTTAATAAAAGTAACAAACTGAATAATTTTTAGCTGTTACCGTTTTCGTTAGCTTATACAGAAAATAATATCTCACTAGTTAATATTCAAATTTGAAATTCGAATTATTTACTTTCTGTTAATAGAGAAATGTATATTATCTACTAGCATAAGCCAATTCTCCTGCAACCAGCGTTTAGTATATAGTTGCTTAAATTTATACAATTAATATCGTAGGTAGCAAGTTGTGTACAGCAGCGGCAGTAGGTATTAATACATAAATAATAAGTATGTCATGTGTCATATAGGTGGTGTATGTGATGTTCATATGTGTCCTGATGACTAAAAAATATATGCATTAAAGTTGGAGTTCAAAAGTCAAATGGGTATTAAATTGTCGTCATCACACAAATCGGTTATATCCTTTAAATAGCTATAGCTAATGCTATAACATTTTGCAGTAAAAAAACTTTCTATTTTCATGTCACCAGTCTCTCTAGAAAAAAAATATTTTTTCTCAATATTTCACAGAGCAATTGATAAATCAGCAGAACAAATTGAAATTAGTGCTGATTTAGGTTATTCACAGTAATAGTATATAGCCAGAATAAATTTGTAAAAACAAGTTGGAAGGGTCTGCAGTACAAAAAACATTTCAGCCCCATCCAGTGAAAAACCAATTTCCCAGAAAAACCATGCCAGAATAAATTCGTGGAACTATGCCGAATCTTTAGAATAAATCGAGAACAAACTTTCTACACTGATCCCGACTTACAATAAATTCCGGGTGGGGCCGGTGAAATCAGCATTAAATAAATTAAAATTATTAGTTACTAATGATTTCTATCTATTAAATATTCCGTATAGTCTTTTATTTATATGAAAATAATATGTATTTAAATGAAGCCGTTAATAGTTACGTATTATTATTAAACATATACTTATTTTAAATGAAATATCCAATTTTCACCGATATAAAAATGTTATTAACTTGAAAATCAAAAAAGCTTTTAAAATGCCTTTAGCGTTCATATAAAAACCATAAAAAAAAATACAATTTCGTTTAAAAAACAAATAGAAAAATACTTTTTTTTTTATGATTTTTTGAATATTTCATCATCCATTCGCAGCCACAACATAAACGTATATTTATCAAAATTTGTAACAAATTACCAATAATTCCCAAGCGTATTTGTGCCTGTCGGTTATAATAAATAAATGTTGCGTTACGTAAAAATAAAAAAAGAAAACATTTTCGCCATCAAAAAACTGTCAATAAAAACTTTTTTTTCGTATACACGTCGTATGATTATATTAAACTTCTCCGTATTTTTATTCTATGTAAAAATATATATAGGATATTTAAAAAAAAAAAAAACTTTATCATAGCTGAAAATGCACGTGCATAATTAGAATCTTATTCAACTATCTGTGTCTTGCAGTAATATGGATTCTGTATAAAAGGTCATGTAAAAGAGAGTGGGGTAGAGAAATAATTATATATTCTTTATTGAAGAATGATTACTACATATTACACAGTACTGTATATACAGCTTCTGAATATGAATAAGATTATTAGGAAGAATAGGGTTGCAACTCTCCATTTAGAGCATTAAGAAAATAGCGTTGTAAAAGTGGTTGAAAAAAAAATACAAGCATCTGCTTAAGTAAAATCGGTGATGTGACCTCACACCGATAATTTCACATTCGAATTTTTTTAAACATTACAATTCTTACAACCAATTTTTCAATGCTCTAAACTGAAATTAAGCCACTTGAGCCTCAATTCGAGCTGAACGCGTATATAGTTTTTAAGACATCATGAAATCCATAATATGTAATTGTAAAAAAACATTAACAATTTCGGTCATGGCATATACAAGATTTCTTTTATTCAAAAACTAAGTGTATATGACCAAAACGTAGAGACGTTAACCAGAGAAACGGACCGAACCGAACCGCGGCTTTTTTGACTTCAGAACCGAACCCTTCTTTTAATTTATCAGAGCCGAACCTCTTCTCAAATTTTTGGCTATTATGCATTTCTGTAAAATTTTACTTCATTTTACACTTTTTTTTTTATAGATTTGACAAAAAAATTGTACAATATTTTACTCTTTTACTGAAAACAACCTCAAATCCTCCGCTTTTTTCACTTTTTTTTGACTTCACAACTGAATAAAAAAAAAAACGGAACGCTTAGAACCGAACCCCTAATTTTATTTGATAAGAATCGAACCGTCAGAATCGAACCGTCAGAATCGAACCCCAAAAAAAAAATAAAGAGGTTCGCATCCCTGATACTAACTCAGTTTTCAACTTTTCCCTCCCCATTATAATTTTACCATAGATTAATGTGTTATAATAATTTAAATTTAACTTTAGGCTTCTTCAATAGGATAACACTTTATGTGATAATTTTTTTTTATCATTAATTAACCAATGTCATATACCTCAGTCTCCCCGATTATATTATTCATTTTATTAAAAATAACCTTCTATGATGATTTCTGAATAATCTAAAACGAATAACAATCAACAAATATTTTTTTATGAGAAATGAAAAAATAAACTACTTTACTGTATTTAATAATAAATAAATAAATAATAACTTTGTGTTGGCGTTGGGCATTTATAATTTTTTTTTCCTTTCTGTTTCATGACGTGATGCCACCTATTTTTAAACATTTTGCTAATAAAAAATACGCAAAAAAAAAAGTAAATAAACAAAAGTCTGTCTTCTCGGCTTATGATTATTATAATACGAGTATTCTATTAAAGCATACAATAACCAAAAGTATAATACAATATTTCAAAAATATATAGAAAAGGAAGAATGATGGAAAAGCATTATTATGAAAATGCTTCTTTATGGTTGGTTGGTCATTTGAATACAGAATACCAACAAAAACAACAACTGACAGATGTTGACCAAAAACGCCAGATGAACGAGTTGAATATCGTTGGCTATTATTCATACAAAGTTTATTCGTTTATTTTTCATCTTAAATTAAATTGAAAATAAATAGCTCACAAATAGTAGCATTCTATTTAATATATCATTTATATATTTTACCTATATAATTCATTATGTATTCTCTTGCAGTTTTTACTATGTATATTATTAAAGTCGGACTACTGTTTTATAAATAATTTGTATCTACTTAGCAATACATACATACAAATTTCAAAGCGAATAAAATATAGTGATCATTTCAAATAATGAAACTATAATTTATGGTGAATATACTGCATATATTGTTCTGACCATTGCTTATGGCCATTATTTTATTCTCTATTTTTAATTAAACCGACATTTTATGAATGATGAGTGATTATAATGTTTTATATACTTAACGAAAAACGCGAAAAAATAATTTTAAATTTTTTGAATTTCAATTTAAAATTAAATTCAATCATGCAATAATCGAATTACAAAATTATTATCTTATAGAATTTATTTCCATTCTATTTAAGTCTTCTATTTTTAAAGTTAAAAGCTTAAGTATGATAGGAAAAGAGCTGAATTCTTAATATTAATAGAAGAATAATAAAAATTTGATTATTAGATTTTACAATTTACATTTACATGTTACTTAAATACTTTCTATATACATATATTTTCAAATGTTTCATACTAGGTTGATTGTTGCAGAAAAAGGAGAAATTCGGTTTACTTTATTAAATTATTCAATTTGATATAAATTTTTATTTACCATATCTCTATACTTATATAATATATAATATAGATCCTATTCATTTTAATATAAAATAATATGAAGAGACCTGCTCGTAATACAAAGGGACAAGATCGAGAATAATATTGGTAAAATACAGTTTCATTTAATACTCTTTTTCGGTTAAATCGAAATTGTTTTTCTTTTTTTTTCTACTTTAAATTTACTATCAAATAAGCATAAATTCAATTTTCTATTTGAAAATATATCGGTTTCATAATATTATTATAGTTACCGTTCTACATCGGTTACATATAAAATAATTCCGTTACGTTTATTCATTTTCTTATTTTACGTTCTTATAGATTTAAAATTCGACAATATTTATACCGTCAAAATGATTATTACCAGTCATGGAAATTCAAATATACCATAAACAGCTATCACTACCTTGAATACCTAC
The DNA here is from genome assembly GCA_011634745.2 of Catotricha subobsoleta. NCBI lineage: Eukaryota > Metazoa > Arthropoda > Insecta > Diptera > Cecidomyiidae > Catotricha > Catotricha subobsoleta. Next base: position 5,854 of record JAABKK020006845.1, read on the forward strand.
ACACTTATTATAGGACAGGTGTACAACATGGAATCAGTTCAACCATTTATTTTCATTTCGATTTCTCGTCGTGTATTGCTCCTCGTTCTTCTTCTTCTTCAATTTTATTTTTCTCGTATGTTTTATTATACATATTAACATTTTTATATATTTGTTTCGCGACCATACCTATACACAAGCATATACACAAACATATAATATTAGCACCATCAGGTTATATCTTATTATTATTTATACTTAAATAAAAAAAAAGGCAGGTAAATTTTGAAGTTATTATGCTTTGCTTACCTACGTTACACATTATTATAAGTTATACTTATAACTTATGGGTCTACAATTTACATCGCGGCATGTGTTTTTAGATTTTTTTTGGGCATAACATGTATAGAAATATAATACAACAAACAACATTCATATTACAGATATACAATACACATTATGTGGTACTTACTATATGCTGTTATATAGAAACATAAAAATAATAATATGTAATGATATTATCAGAATCTGTGTAAAAATGTTTGTGTAGCGCCATAAAATTTATAAATCAACAAACGTGCGCAAGGTGGTTTCTCTTTTTTATTCTGCTTCTTTTGTGCGTTCAGAATCTGTTTAATGCCATCATTTTCTGCATTAAAATCTTTAGTCCAGAGAAATGAGAAACTTTGTTGAATTGTACGGAATACAGTATTTATAATAGGAATTTACTTATTAAGTTTCAAATCATCAATAATAGAAAAACATAACTAATATTATTTATTAGTTGGTCCATCAAATCATTTATGATATTGCCAAAAAGAAACTATCTATCCAAATTCTTTAAAGTGACTCTGTGACCCCACATCATTCCTTGTAACAAATCACAACAAATAATTTAATACAGCAAATCTTAAAACAATATTAAAAGACAGTTTTAATATACTTATGTGTATGATGTGTAAAGTTTATCTGGAGAAAACTTATTGACGTAATTATGGATTAAAATAATTAGTTGAAATTTAAATGACAGTAAAATAAACTCTAGAATGGTTTCATTTCCAATTTCTAATATTCCTTACCTACAATCATTATAATTATTTATATAAATTTTTAATTTTAATATAAATCCGCGTTAAGTATATTGAAGAAGGCAGATGCAGGCATTTTACCTTCTTCATATTACTTAAATAATATAATACGCGATGAGGGATGGCAGTTCAGTTATTTTGATTTAACACAATATTATCCGTCAAGATTATATTAAACGACAAAGATGCAAACTAAACAATTTTAGTAACATCTATAATTAAATATGCTTATTTGTCTACAAGCCAAACTAGAACTAAAACCTCTAGTTTATAATTTATTAATGTTTATTAATGAAAAAAAAAAATATTAAGAGAAATTGTTACAGTTACCCGTTTATAAATTCAATATTAAATTTAGTTCAAAATCATTTACTTTATTTTTATGGTAACATTTTAAAATTACACGATAGAGTGTAACCAGATAACAATTTTCTTGTGTACTACTTTAAATGACAATTTTGACCAAGTTAAGTATTGATACACTACCACCAATTATATGCGATAATTATCATGGTAAGGATTACCAATTGAAAGAAATAAAACAAAAACATACCAACAACAAGTCCTTTAATTTTATATTGCTTGACAAAATTACTTTTTTTTATAATAAATTATTTTTAAGCAGTAGGTTAGGCCTAAAAGAAGGAAAATGGAAATAAGTAAATTTAATAATTTGATTACAAACAAATTCATGGTGGTAATCATAATAAATTCAATTAATCATTTCTTCTTATTTATTTTATTTTTATTTGAACGTTTTACTACTTAACTAGCTTACTAAATAACAAATAATGCAGTATTTAATGTTCAATGTTCATAGACTATATGGTTATATAAATCATAGGATAATTATTACATTACATATCATCATACTTTAAGCCTGCATATCTCTATAAATTAATTCTGGTTAACAAAAGCAATTATCAAGCCAATCCATTATTATGGCATATAAATTGCTCACAAAACACAAAACAATAATCTGTTGTTAGGTAAGTGCATCTACCTCCTTCACTTCAATCACATCTGCCGCAGGTGAGAAAAGAGTTAAGTTACTTAGAGTATTACAAATAGCTTTTGTGATAATAATAATAATAATAATAATAATAATAATTGGATTCTACATTATTCATTTGAAATTATATTTAAGCACTTATCGAATTAATGTTAGAATAGTAGAAAAAAAATGGAATAAGAATGAAATATATGTAGTAAGAATTTTGTGTTTTAAGATAGGGATTCGTAACCCTTACAATTTTTATATAGGGGTTCGGTTTTAAAGATTTGAATATGATAAAAATAAATTAAGGGTTCAGTTCTAAGGATTCGGTTCTGAAGTCAAAAATTCAGTTATTCTTGAGGATCGGTCCGAATCCCTACTTTAAACAGAATCTAACAATATTGTACTTTTATCATCAAAAAGAAAATTATATAAATTTGATCTAATAAATAATTGCCAAAAATATTTTTTCGATTCCCTTGTTCATGTAAAACATTATTCTTGATTTACAGAAAACATAGCAAATGGTTGGTGATCGATGATATGCCAAAACCAAAAATCCATCATCATATATTATGTGCAAAAACCATGCACTAATGCACTCAAACAGTCAAACATACATAATAATTGCCATTAAAACCGGAAGTTGCATATGTTCACCTTTTAATTTAAATACATAGAGTTCGCTTCTCTGTAGAATACAAAGGATAAATAATTTTACTGTTATTTTATAGATCGTAATGCTTGCACATATTATAAATAAAATAATAAACAAAGTAGAATGCGTTGTTATCCGATTTCCTTTTCTTTATTTTTAATATGGCATATCCGATTGCGATTCATTATCTTTTTGTTAAATGTTATTTTGTAAAATGGTTTTTTTTTGTCACTTTTAAAATTATACAATAATAAATTATTTACAATAACTTTTAATATTGTACTAAAATATAGCATAGAAATGAAGTAAAATCAATAAACCAAAAAAACAGAAAAAACCAAAAATTAATATATTCAAATATGAAATAACAATAATAATTTGTTACCATTTGTTGTTGCTTTATTTATGGTTATGCTTAAAACCATTTCAAATGAATTTTAAATTAAATGGCTTCATCACCTAGTAAGCTTTTCTGTCTTTTCCATATTGGTACTTAAGACTTAGGTTCATAATACCAAATGCCCATGTGAAATACTTGAACCTAGCCACTTGAACTTTTAATAAAAATGACTGTACGTAGTTGTCAATGTAAATATATTATATACTTATGTAACTAAAAAAAATTGTATATCTTCTATCGCTATAAAGAGAGGATATACCTATATTTATATATTTTTTCTTTCTTCAGTCATGTCAAGTTTAAAATTTGAATTATATGAAGGGCAATATAATCATCAAGATTACCGGAGGCACTTCCCCCCTTATTAAAATGATGTTATATATTGTGTGTGTATAACAAACACTCCAGTGTTTAGTATATACGGGCGCATACGCTACACACTTTGCGCTATATATTTTTCTTTTCATGAAAAATGTCTTCTATAATTCTACTTTTATTATAGGTACCTTACCTACATGTCTTAGTCATTGGTTTGAAAATAATAAATAAATAAATATAAAGAATATTTCGGGTAAAAGAAAACATAAATATGCGCACACCTAATATATAATAAGAAACCTCATCATAATATCTCATATCATGTATGTTACAGCATACTTATGCATTATTATACCTCGTTAATATTTGCCAACAGATGATATGCCAGTTTGCCTTTAAGCGATTTAATGATTGAATAAATAATTTCTTCTTTTTTTTCTTCTTTTTTTTGAATATCTTTAGAACTGGAAAATGATGTGGCATGTGAAGTGTGAATTTGAGATAGGTATTTTAGCTGTGAAATCAAAAATAAAGTTTGTTTAGAAAATTTCTATAGGGGATGATTTTTGAAATAAAAGTTTTCGCTAAAAGCTTAAAAGTTATTTGTTTTTTTTTTGTGATGAGTCAGACAGTCATTATGTGAAAAATGGTCAACCAAACTGACACATAAGTCTCCAATGTCTCCAATAATAAAGAAATAATAAAAATAGTAATGAAATAATTATAAGTCAATTAATAAGTTCAATAAGTCATTTTTATTTTTGTCTTAAAAAAAATATCTAATAAAATTAATTATGTTGCCACGCGTCGTCCATCAGGCACAAAACAACAAATTCCACAGGTTAAATATTAATTTCAGATGCACCATACTTACTTATGCTCCTACAGTTTTCATACACACAACAAAAATTTATTTGTATTTTATGTTTTGTAAATCTGAAATTCTTGTAGTTCTTTTGATAAAATTTTGCAATATTATAAAATGTTAAAATGAAGAGCATTTATCTTTTGTATTAATAATGATGGTGCTTATACAGCAATGGGAAAATAAAACGCGCGCGGAGATTATATAAGATTATAAAAAAAAAAAAAATATGCAGTAATAAACTGATTTTTTGTGAGCTTTGTCTCTTATGGACATTTAATATAAAAAAAAATATTTAGTTATAAGCCAAGCATTTTGTAAAAACTGCATTTTTTTTTTTAAAACCATATCACCTTTCTCGTTTATTTCGAAAAGAAAAACAATATTTACATCTGTTGCAGGTGCGACTTTGTTTTTGTTAAATTATGTATTTATGAATATATTTAAAGGTTGAATGTTGAGTAGATGTAAATTTCGGTTACGCTTACCTGTTGTTTATAGTTTTTTTTTTGTTTTATTCTTTATTATTTATGAAGTAAATGCCTTGACGTTTTCAAATTAAAGTATAAAATGATATATAACGAAGGCATTATAATTGTTATAATTCTATACAAATGGTCAAGTTCATGATTTTATGTGCAACGCAACTATATCAGAAACAAAACCACCTTGTACTTTTTAATGTTTTTCTCTTTTCTTTTTTTTTTTAAGAGAAAAAGGAAAGGGAAATTGATGTATGATGTAGAGTCATTTCATTTCACAGATTTTATTACGAGGCTACTGAAAGCAAAAAAAAATATTTACATATTTAAATAAATACTGAAATTGACCATCAAGATAACTGTCATTATTGTACGCACTATAACTCTGAACAGTAATCGTTAATAAATATTTCGACTAAATAGATTTTCCAAATATTAAATTAAAATTTTTGATGTATAATTTTCGGTTCGATTGGTTAAATAGCCAATTAAATTCTAGTAAAACTATTATTAAAATGAAAAACTTTCGGATAGTTTGTAATTGCATACATTTATATTCTAAAATATTCGTAAATACAAATTTCAGTTGGAAAATAATTTTGTGGTCTTGGGTTTGTGCAAATCTGCACTTCATTGTCTATTCCATTAATAGAGATCCATACAACACAAATAATATTTGGTAGTTCGGTGCTATTGCATAATCATATTTGGTTAATATTGTGGTATAATTATATTGTTAAATTTTCACACTCCAAAACTATACGATGATATTATCATATTATTAGTTACTCTTATAAATACATAAAACAATGCATACTAATTTTCAGTGCATACACATAACTACATACACTTGAAAATTTAGTGCATACAACAACAGCAACAGCTACTCATACGAAATATATAATATTAATTTCAAATTTGTACATTATTTATTGTTCTTATTTGTTTTCGTTATTAATTTAACATAATCTGCAAACAAAGAACGAAATGAAATTCCATGCAAAACCTCTAGAGTATGTATATAATGTGTGCATCGTACAATGTAATAATAATGAATTATGAACACACAATATACTATTGCTCCATACAACATATAATATTCCTGTTTCTGACCTGCATACAAATAATGGTTGGTTCGTAGATCGCAGCATAGATAATATATATTTATCAAATAGAATACAATTTTCTGTGAACAATTCACGAATACATTCACCATTATAGTTAGTTTATATTTATACAGAGTAATTTGTTGTTAAATAATTTATAAATAGACCAAATGTGTAATATTGTACTAACAAAATTTAATGGAAATTATCACCATTGATGCCAGGATTAAAAATAATTAAATCATTAAGTGCCGGTTTATCATTTTTTTTTTTATTTAACTACCGGTTAAGCATAAAAATGCTTTGTTCTAATGTCAGTTTAACTTCTGGTTAAAAATAATTCACACATTCTATCATACGCATTTTTATGTTTAAATCTCATATCTAAAATATATTTTTAATTGGAAAGTGATGTAAGACAAAGTTATTTATATTATTAAAATAAACAATATATAAACTTTGCTATACATCAATTCTCAATTCAAACTGTATTTAAGATTTAAAAAAGTTCGTTACTTATGTTACAGAAAAATCATTTTTAGCATGGATTGGCCCTTAACGGGTAGTTAAATAAAAAAAAAATTGATAAATTAGTGGAATAATGACAAGTAGATATATCAGAGGATGATGTTCTGAGGTATTATAAAAACTATATTGTATACTTTGATAGAATTCTTAAGAAACTTTTTGACTATCAAAGCAATGGTAATTTTTATAATACGCACATTAATTGGTTACTCCGCTGTACCAAATAAATAATAAAAAAAAAAACATATATATTCACGGAGAATAAATAACAAAAAACAAAAAAAAAAGTAGTTTTAGTATTTTTTTTCTAATTTTTATGTCTGAAAATTAAATGAATTTAAAGAAGAATTTTAAAAACAAAAAAAAAAAATTAGTCATATAATTTTACATTACGTTTATTTAAATTACGTCTGTTAAGTATCATATTTAACGTAAATTAAATTGATTTTAAATATATAAATTTATCACTTAAGCTTAAACACTAAACAAAATTTATTCGAACAATCGTAAACATGAAAACGTGGCATCGAAATAATTATATTAATTTATTGTAATTGATACAAAATTAGTCATACTGAAACATTTTCTATTTATATGAAATTCCGTATTAAAAATCGACTTTGCATTTTCTACAAAATTCTGTTCCTTACCTCAATGCATGATGACGATGATAAATAGTAGAGCAGAATTTAATTTAAAAACTGTAGAACATATTTTGAAATTTAATAAATAAATAAATAATAAAAAAAAACGAAACGAAACGAACATATGTATAATTATATAAATTTAATATTGTGTTTGTGTATCTAGTTTCTATCAAGATGAACCCAAGACCTTTAAAGGTACTCCTCTCCAATACATAATGCATACATAATACATATTACTTGAATGGTTAAACATATATTCGCTATAATATCAAAACACTGTTTCCGGACTAAACAATAAATACGTTATTATAATGATAGTCAATATAGGAATAGACACGTGTTATTATTTAGTTTTTGTTAGCTTGCGTTACATTCAATTTTTTTTTTTTAATCTATAGAATAATGTTATTGTGCTCATTTTTATTAAGGTAGGTAGGTAAAAAATATTATGTTTTTATATAAAAAAAAGTCTAAAAAAGTAAAAAAAATAAATAAATAAATAAATATATTATAATAAAAATAAATAAACGCAAATACAGATAGACATAAAAACGTACGACGACGCATCAACATTAATAAAGAAAAATGGTGATTTGAATTTACCCCCTAGTGAAGCCATAACCATAACATTTTATAAGAACGAAATTAATTAAAACTGGAAAACTCATTACAAGCATAATATTAATATTATTTTACTCATATTTTGAATGGGTACTTATGTTTGTCTACCTATTTCTGCATTAGTATAATAAATAGACGAATAATTTTGTAGACACATCTTTCGTTGTAATTTTATTCGAAAAAGTAATTAAAATGATGTTTTTACTTTGCTTATATATCTTGAGAGTGGAGAACCATCCAAAATGTCCTTAAACTGACCGAACCATAAAATCGTTTTAATGGAAAGTTTTTGAATGGGTGCAGTAGGATACTTAAAGTTAAAGCTATATAACAATAATTTATATTTTTCTTTGCATGATTTGATTGTATAGTTGCAGACATCAACAAACTTATTTCTTATATATTATAGCACCAAAATTATTGGTGTTGGTAAAAAAAAAAAAATACTCTTTCCATTCGGAGTAGATTGCTTTCATATATTACTATAAGAGTTAAGAGTCTTCAAATTGAATGTCCTCTTATTGAGTCCTTATCCCAATATATTCTGTAAGTGACGTGTATGGTCTGAGATGAGCTATAAGATGATTACATCTGAAAATATTGTATGTACTACTATGTGTGAGTGTAGAAAATAATCGAAATGAAAAAGAAAAAATGAAGACAAAAAAAAAACTATCAAAGACAGGTACACTAACACTAACATTTGTATATAGTTTTTTTTTGTGTGCTTGTGCTCTTGTTAAGAACCCATTTATTTTCTGTTCAAAAGGACAGATGTAAGCCGTCAGAGAAACTATTCTTTTTTACATTAAAGAGTCGAGACAGCTAACAGCAGCAGCAGCAGCAGAAGTCGCGTGGCTGCACTCTTAAAACACAAATTGATTATTATTTCGGATAATAAAACAAACAATATTATTTCATATTATTATTATTTTTTTTTTTTTGCTTCTTTTTATTCTTTTTATACTGCAAATTTCGGTTAACATTTATTGTTAAAGAATATACCTTAACATATATCGAACATATCTATTTTATATTTTAAAATACAAACGGATTTTTCCTATTTTATTTGTATCGTATGTTTTTTTTTTTTTTCATTTTTGCTGTTGCTGCTTAGTGCTTTTTCGGTGGTTGCGATGATGATGATGGTTTTATGGTTGGATTGGTTTTGTATTTGATTTTTCGTTTAAATTTTCCGAATGGGATCTGTTTACCAATAATAATTTAATCTTTTTTGAAAGCGAACTGTATTTGATTTGTATATTAAAGATTTACAACCTACGTTATTTGTTAATCTAATAAAGTGGCTGTTATTATTATTTTTGGTAAATGTAACTTTCTGGAAAGTTAGGGTTAGTTTAATGGAATTTTAAAATTGATTAGTCTGGTTTTGATGTTTAGCAATGTTTTCTGTGTGATACATTGTCTATGATTTACTGTTATCAACCCAACACAAAATATTCAATGCATTTAAATTATTATGTATTATGGACGATTGTTTACAAATGTTACGATACTATAATTAAACTACTCAACTGATAAACCACAAAATGTATCAATCGTTTTTACCACTAATGGGATAACCAATAATTTTAAACAATTCCACATAGTGTTTTACCGCAAGAATTTTAACCAAAATCTATTTATAATTATAATATATACAATTCAGTTAACTAATTGGACAGATTAAAAACTTTCTATCAAGCAATCACGTAAGACGAGAACGCATTAGGTACATTAGAATATATATTATCGAAAATGTTCATGATCCCAAGAAAATTTAAACATAATTCACGTTTTTCATTATAACTTTTGATTCCGATTTTTATCTTTGACATAGACATTCTAATTAAATTGCAAATAATTTCCTGCTGTTTTTAATTTGATTTGAATTGTTGACAAAAACCATATTTACTTCTTCAAAATTCAAAGTTTTTAATCGCAACAAAGAGCGTCAGATTTGTTTTGTTTTGTTTTGTTGTTTTGTTATTTTGTTTGTTTGTTTTTTTTTTTTTTTTTAATTTTATTTCTTTTATTTTCATTAAAACATTAACGCTAAACCAATTTCAATAGCAATATAAAAGAAAACAAGAACGTATAAAAAAGTTCGCTGATTTAAATGAGATTCCAATTAAGAAACAAAGACTAAATATATATGCAAATAACCGCCACCATATACAAAAAAAAAAAAAAACCTACATTGAATTAGTTATACCTATTGCATGCTATATTTTAAATATATACACTAAATACAAAATAAAAATAATAATAAATAAAATAAACGGGTGTCGTAACACCTGCTCATTGTCTCCTCCAGGTTAAAAATTAAATGAAAATGAAATAAACAACAGTATGCGAAGAAGTTTATTCTATATTTTCGTATAGAATAATATTCTTAGCAGAAAAAAACAGAAAAACAAAATTGCTACACATCATACAATTTCTTAGTGGGGTTTATCGTGTCGTATGTTGTTATATTTATTATATATAGATTATTATGATGTTGCAATGTGCATACTGTCTGCTTGCGCTGAACCTCTGAAATTGTAGTATTTTTTTTTATAATACATCAACGTACCAACCAACCGTCCATACAAAAAGAAATAAAAATTTACCAAATTGATTGTAAGCACATGCGTATTTTTCTATATCATGTATAAAACCTTTGCTCAACCGAATCATTTCAGTTAGTTTAGAATTGTCGGTTACAAGCGAAGGACGTATTTTCAAAAGAAAATAAAAACATAATATTTTATAGGATTGAATTGAATGTATGCAATGAACGACGTATTATTATCCGTACGACGTACTTTAACAAGATATATTTTAACGAACGTTTTTTGTCAGTTAGAAAAATAATATAAAAAATACGTGAGAACAAACATTTAAAAAAAAAAAAAAACACACACACACTCATTTTGTTGTGCGGTTATTTCAGAAAAATCAGTTATTGAAAAATATTTCTTTTTTTTATATGTAATTTTGCATAAATACTCGATAATATATAAGTATTTGTGTCTAAACTTAGAGTGATGTGCTTTTACGATTTTTAAATTAGCGCAGTGTTTTAATAATAATATAAAATTCAATTTTATTTCAAATTTGTCAATATATTAATAAGAGAAATAATTGCCAATCAGAGGTTATTTTCTTCTGTTTTTTTTTAAACTTGAAAATCTATTGGAAATTATAATTATAATTTTAATTAATATCGGGCGATCTTAGTTTTTAATTTTAAATGACTAATATTAAGAATTCCGCTTACTATGTTTCATTATGCAAATTTTGTAATTAGTGTAAAGTGTTCTAATTAAGTTGTGTTCGTCCACCTTTTCTAATATACAAGTTTAAACTGTTGTACTCTACAATAGTAAAACAAAAAAAAAATAAAAAAAATAAATAAATAAATTAAAAGATTTGATTATAAATTAAAAAAAAAAAAAGAAAAACCTTTATACGTACAATATATAACAATAAAAACTAAAAAAAAAACAACTCACAAAAATACACAAAACCAAAAATGTATATATTTTCAAATTTGTGTATATTCTTCGGGATCCTTTCCCTAACCCATTCTAATGCAATTAGTGATAAAGGAAATTTCAAACAAAATGAAATATTACGTGATGAGGATAATATCGACGATGATGCTGTAATTGTGGATAACATCAGTAATAATATTGATGGTGATGTTGATCAATTGTCGTTAGAGGATCAAGTGCGGCTTTTATCAAAACAAATGAGTGCCCTTATGACACGTAGACGTGAAGATTATAAAATGCTTGAGAACAGTTTAAAGAAATCCGTGAGAAAAAATGCATTGCAATTTGCTGATTTGGATATACGATCGGAGTTGGAACAATTAAGGTAATTTTTCGTTTGTTTCGTATTTTATGTATTTTGCGAGTGAATGCATTTAAAAATGCATATAGGTATAAAAAATATATATATATTGAAATATATTTAGCTCGTTTCTCTCGTCAATGTTCTCGCATATAAATAAATAAAATAAATTTCCATCAAAGTAAAAAAAAATATTTACGCGATTAAATTAAAAAGATAAATATTATATAAATATATAATATAATCATATATAGTTTTTTTTTCCTTCTATATTAACTTTGGTAATTTAAGTTGTGTTTTCTTTTTTTTTTGTAGCTCTATTCAATGTTTGCGCGTGGTTCTCATATAAATAATATATATAAATATATATATAGTTTCTTTCTTCTTCTGAATATTCCAAGGAATATTTCACATATTATTATACCTATTTAAGAATTCGATATTTTAACTGATAAGTGAATTAAACTTGGTGTTTTTTTTTTATTTTAAATATATATATATATATTTATTATTAGGTAATTTAACTTGATGTCCATATTTGTCTACCTGACATGAAGTTAGTTTAATATGTTAACCTACGTAGGTTTGCATAAAAGTACAAATAAATTATTTTAAAAGTACATACGATTACTTGCGTTGTCCCATTTTTGTTGTGATTCTTTTTATTGGATATGAATAATTCATGCATAGGTATATTATCTGTGTACCGTACAATTTATACATAAATTATATACAATATATAAAATATATGCGGGGGAAGTATATTTTTCTTTCTTTTTTTTTTTTTTGCTTTTGCTTTTTTACATACCTACTTATACAACATGTAGTACGTATATAATAAAATATTGATGTGAACCAAAAATTTGGAGGGTGAGAATTTTTATATGGAAATATCTAGAAAATATCCAGAAAAAAAGAATCCAACATAAAGTGAAAATATTCATTCTATTTTTATTATGTTTTGAATTGTTGGTACATTATATTATGTACGATTGTATGTATTATTATTATTATTATTTTTTTTTTTTTAAGGTAGAAGTTAGATTATATATTTGTGTGTTCAGTTCGTATATTTGAATGCGATTGAATTTTTTATCTTCTTTTCAAATAAATATTTCTTCTTTTTTTTTGTCAATTTTTTGGGTGAATTTCTAAAAATTGTAATATTTCCGAATACATATACGAGTATTCAGTGGTATATGGTATGTTGATTCCATCTACCTACTTGTCGCTTTTCGACATTTTCATTTGGTATTTATGTGTTAAATAATAAAGCTCTGTCTATAACTTTAGCAGAATAGACGTATTTGAAAACGGACAAGTAATGGACAGATTTGGATAATTGGATTACTTCTTTTTTTTATCTTATTATTTTATTATGCATGTGCTTCATTGAATAATCGGATGATAAATTTTTGCATGATTTTAATTGAATTAATTTCGAGCTTGGTTTTTTTTAGTGTAATTTAAAAATTTAGATGAAAAATTTTACGAGATAAAAAATTTACGTTAAAGTAAAAAAAAATAAATAAATAAATCAGGTAACGTGATATGCGAGACAATTTCAAATACGAACAGCTTATGTGAAATATAATATGTTCTGTACTTGTCGGTTTTCGCGTGAGGCGCCAAATAATAATAAAATAATTAAAAGGAGTATACATCGGTTTATTATTTATATTTAAAAATGTTTCACAGAAATCGTTCGGTAAATAAAAAGAAAATCTTTTCAATGAAATAAAATGATAATTATGAAAGTTGAATCCTTGCTGTTTTCTATTGGACTATTATCTATAAAAATCTCTCAAAACTTCACATCATTATTTGATTTGATATTTTGAAGAAAATACATGGAATATATAAAGTAAAAGAACACAAACCAGGGGGCTGGCTAATTCTTGAATCAGTCGTATTTCGAGAATGCAAAATTGTCTATTCGTATGAAAATATATGTACAATTCAAATTGACCATACGAATACCATTCGTATAATTCAGCTTGTAAATAATAATATTCGAATGATTCAAGAATTGGCCTTCTGAGCAGATATCCTCTGAAAAATATTCATATTCATGCCTGCTACTTTCAAACAATATAATGCGTAGCAAGTTTAGTACAATATGTTGTAAATTACCGGTCACGAAGAACCTTCAACAAATAAATGTTAAGTGAGTGAACCTAATTTCCAAAAAAAAGAAACAACATTAGAAACACACATCACAAAGGCACCGAGGCTATAACATACAGGACAGCTACTAAAAATGTGATTTCTATTTTTCCATCATTGAACAAATTCTTCACATGAAAATATTTCATATTATAATCCTTTTTTCAAACACATATTATAATATAATGCCTGATATTTACATCCTCTACGTGCAGAAATTAAAGTCTTTTGGCTTGTGTTTTTTTCTATCTTGTGAATAAACACCAAGCACGTTGATTGTATTATGTTGGTTAGTATGTTAGAATGTCACGTACAATGTGGGAGTGTGGTAAAGATTTTCAGGAAAATTCTAACGTCGGATGATTAGTTACCAAAATTAATACATCACTAAAATAGAAATATTACATACTGACTAGTGAATGAATATTAGTGAGTAAGATATGCATACACAGAGATATAATGCTATCGTTTAGTGAACCCAATTATGTGAAAATTTATATAAATGCTTCAAAAATAATACTATCACAAGAATAATGTCGCATAATTTATTTTTCGATCTTAATTCGAATAAACTCCAATGTTAACTCAAACAATAGGAATAATAATAATCGATGATTGAATTGATTGAATCATAAGCGGTCTGTTTATAAAGGAATATCATGTATATATAAGATTACGTTTGAGTTGAGTTGAGTTGATCATAAACGGTCCATAAATAGTTGAATATGAAGATTGAATTAACTTACTCGTAAGTAGCCTATGAAAATAAAAAAAATGGTAGTGCTACGATTGAGCGAGTAATTCATAAGTAGCTTATGAGAAAATAGAGTTACATATAAGAACTATTTAATATATCACAAATAGAAATACTTGTTAAATTATTTATAAATGATTGACAGAAAATTAATAGGGACAGCACGCATATATTTGAGTTATTAACCTTTTGACTATGATTATTCATGAATTTACATTAAAACGAACGTAATCTTTTTATAATGCTTATCACATAATACAACGATTCTAAATTTTTTTTTAAATGAATTTGGTCTATGTTAATGAGAGCCAGATAGATTTGTATTCTAATTTTGCTACCATGGTTTCATTAAATAATGAATTATGATTTCAGTAAACATATTAATAGAGTTTCAAAATTTATAATTGTAATCACAATTGCAAATTATTCAGATAATAAGAATATTATAACTCTCTCTGAAAAATAAACTATTCTGAAGGTGGATCTGAATACAAACATTACTAATCGCTTCACTCTTGATCAAGTTATTTGTCCAAGTGAAAATTAAAATTTCAAATAACTTTCAAATCGACCTCCGTCCAGAAAAACCCCATATATTCAACTTTTCCTTATACCAACATATTGTATTCCGTCCAAATTCCCTAGAAATTTTTTTAGTGTGAAATTTTCAAAAATAAGAACTGTCATACCAACAGTTTTTTTTTTTTTTGTAGATTTTGGAGAATATATGATGTATGGGAATTCGCTTCATGAGTAATATTTCTGTACGAAGCTCGTGTAGGAAGTCATCTCACATTTTATTTTGATTTAAGCAAGTGACTAACTAGTGCTCAAACTAGTGTGTAGTATGCACCTTAAAAGACTATAATAATTTTGACCATGCCCTCGAAATTTATTTCTCTTTAACAATAGTTTAATATAAATATTATTTCATTAAAATATCTAAATAACAATAGTGATATAACTATTACAGGATACAGCTACCTAATATGAATAATCGTACCTCTAGCTCTCTGGTAATCGGAAAATAATACGTCCCTATAGAAATAAAATATCCATATATAGAGTTAGCCTGGTGCATCCTACATAAATTTATTAATTATAAATCCATTATCAGTGCCATTATAAAATTTTAATTACAAAAAAAAAGTGATTTAAAAATAAACAAAACAATTAACCTTAAAATGGCTGCATAAAGATATCGTTAAATATTATGTAACTCTAACTAGTAAAACATGTAAATAAAAATAAATCACATTTTTAATAATAAACTAATTACCAAATTTCAAAACAGCAATTTCATTTTTTGCTTTTAATAAAATATATATAGTTCGTTGATATTAAAAATAAAAATATTTTTAAACTTACTTAAAAAAAAAAATAATAATTAAAGTTTTCATATTAACATTTTTTCAACCATCTAGGATTAATGTCCATGGGACTGAACAGTAATATGTAATATTTAATAAAGTAAACGTATTTCATTAAAAACATTCAATGGCAGAAATGTGCACATAATTAAAATCCTATTAAAAAAATAAGTATAGATATGTAGTTATTATGTATGTTTAATTAATAAATGAAGATACTGAATATCAAATCCGATATATAAACAATAAATGCAGAAACCAAATTGGTTAGTTCTAATAGGTAAAATAAAACTATGATGATTAAATGAAAATTTGCTAAAACTACAAAACTATACGTCACAAAAATAAATGAAAATTCTGATTTTTCTCTTCTTTTTATTGTGGTTTTCATTTCGTGAATCTATTGTTTTTTTAATAATTCACAAAACATCAACAAAACCAATACGTATAATAATACGAATATATGTACACTACACATATTAGTTTGTTACGTTGTACCCACCAGTTTTCATTTCATACAAGAAAAAAAAAATTGAAATAAAAGTAAAAAAATGGAAAAGAAAAACTTTTCTATGTTTTTAAACAACTTTTCTCACAATGTTTTTACTTTTTTGTTCGTGCACTTTGTTAAATTTTATACCATTATATTGTGCGGTATGTGACATAATTTCGCATTTTTATATATTATTATTATTATTATAAAATATAAGTGAAGGAACAAAGCCTACAAACGTATATAATATCATGAAATATGAAGATAATATACTTACACCAACACCACATACATATACAAAGCTTACAACTTATTACATAATACTGTACTGCTAATAACTATGTCACAAGAAGGCAAACTAAAAGTGAACAAGCAACAAGACATTTGTTCATTTCAGAAAAAAAAAAAATTATACGATGAAGATAATTAACTTTTGTACAATCTTTTTTTTTTTTTTTTGAGTTTCATTAACATAATATTATTAAGAATAAGTTGTCCATGTCCTTATTTACGCTTTTTCCTTCTTTTATGTTTTTTTATTTTCTTTTTTTTTGTAAAGATCAGTTAATCAAAACTATAACAAAATTAGTTCATCCATGCAATAAATCATTAGTTGTAGTAGGTGTAGTGTGTGCAGATATGCTTAACGTAGTCTAGATTATTTCAAATGTTTTAGAGAACTTTTGAGGTTTAATTAAGTACCCTACCTAGCATAATTAACTTTTCATATTTTATTATATCTTTTGCTACAATCTATATTTCAAATACCGTCTGGTTAGCCAAATTCAAAGCACACAAAGTATTTATACAACTTATATATTTTATAGAATCATGAAAATTGTATTAAAGTCTGTGTCTGTATTTTATGTATTATTTAAGTGGTCAGTTTAATATGGAAAATTTAAATATTACATAGTTGGTCATGTATTGCTGTTATATTATGTATATGGGCACAACTGGAAAAAGGATTCAGTGCGATGAGCATATAAGCATAATAATTATATAAAGTTAAAAGTGAATGTCTATTATTTTAATCTAATATTTGCATATAAGAACATTTTATATTATAAAATAAAAATGTATCAGTTTAATCATATATTCTGGTCATTTCAACAGGTTTCTTTTAAAACAAACATAACTATTTGAAAGTTATTAGTTATTAATTATTACCATAAATGCAATTGTTACACAATGGTAATTAAACACACAAATCGATATTGTTTATTTGGAATGTAATTGAAATATCTATAATTTATATGTTTATATTGAAATAATAAAAATTGTTTCTCATGTTTTACGTGAATTTTATTAATCTTTTGACTTTATTTCCTTAAATTTCTAGACACGAAGTGAAAACACTGACCAAAGGTAATAAACCAGCCAACAAAGAACGTCTAACTGTTGATTGGTTATCACAATCAATATCTGAATTACGTTCAGAATTGTCAGAATTACAAGAAGCTTCAAGTAATACATCACGTAGTTTACAGCAACGAAATCAGTTTTTTGAAGATATATCAGAACTAAAAACCGATTTTAGTAAATTAAAATTGGAATTGGGAGCATTAAAATTGCAACAAGAAAACACTGATAAAATTGTTAAAGAACTAAGAGCTGAGGCCATCCAAAGCACGGAAGATTTTCGAAAGAGTCGTTTGCATGTAAGTATTTCGTTTGAAATATTTCTAGCTATGTGTATTATGTATATGTTATTAGTTTATTAGCTGAAGATGACAATTTATTACTTCAGGTTTCCTTATAACTAACTGGAAACATGAACCCTAAGAATTTAAAAAAAATCTAATTTTTATAATTAATTGAGTTTTAGATCCAAAAACACACAAACTATTCATCACTCCATAATCACATAAAAGAAATACGTTTAATGGCGTAATACTTAAAAGCAGATGTCTTTATATATATTTTAACGGTCCATCAATTTCATCCCATTCAAATTTAAAAAAGAAACAATTTTTTTTCTCATTTTATCAAAAATTAAATAAAATAAAAAGTTATACCAAAGATTTGTATGTATTCAAGCATACAACCAAAAACCATCATTATCAATATCATGAACCATTCAATCCAGAAATGTTTTTTTTATATATACAAGTAAACCTATCGACCACCATGATGCGCAATGTCTTTTATATTGTATTTTATATTTGATCAAGATTGAAAAGATATTTTCTTATTATTACATCAGGTAGTTGTTAGCTATTCTCCTTTTATTTTTTATTTTACTGTTTTTTTTTTTTTTAGATCTTTTCGTGCTGTTTTATTTTGGCTTAATGTTACAAATTTGAAATTTTAAATATAAAAATAAAATAATAAGAACACATGGTGCCAATAATTTTATGTAGCATCATATCCAAAAAGCAATTCTTGATTTTGTTTCTCTTTAAAATTATATGCATATTGAATGAAAACGACAAAAAAAATGTATCGAAGAAAGAAATTTATAAAAGAGAAGTTAAAATGAAAAAAAAAAAAAAATGTGTATGACGGTGAATGCATATAAAATTCGTTTGACCGATTTTACAGTTTGCACCTGCTCTGCATCTTCTTCTTTTTTTCTTTTTTCTTCTTTTTTATTTTTGGTTTTATATTTGTTCTTTTTAGTTTGTATATCTTATTCTGATGGTAGGTAAAACTGTAAAAACACTAATAATTTTTGTGGTTCAATCGCCTTAAAAATAATTCCGATAATTAAGGTATAGATATTTTCATATATTTGGAATATTTTTGAATATAATTAAGTTTTATTAAATTATTTATTTTTTTGGTTGTATTAAAAATTATATTGAAACGTCAAACGATTCATAAATTCCTACAATTATGGCGATATTTTCAAAACCCCATCAAAAAAAAAAGTAGTAAATATATTTGTCGAATGGTCTTAAATATTTTTTTTTTATTAATAACACAGTGGAACAATTTTGAAAAAAATTGTTGTGAACCATACTTCATGCATACAGTTTAATAGATTTTAAAAATATAAAAATAATAGTAAAAACCGTTTTCCCCCATCACGTCCAGATTTTTTTTATTTTTCATTTTTTTTTTCGATTTATAGGCTATTTTGTGTCAATTTCTTTTGGCTTTTTCTCAGGATTGGCTGAACGGATTTTAATGATTAACCTACTGTTAGACGCAGAATCAAAAACTATTGAAAATATATATATATATTAGATTTCATCAAAACTGGTTTTCATTTGAAAAAATCAAAAAAAATTGTAAACCCCTTCAAAAAATCATTTTTTTTGATATTTCAAACTGAAAACCAAAAAAAACTCAAAACATCAAAACCAAAATCAATATATTTTAATTTTGATTTCATTTTGCGTCTAACGGTAGATTATTCATCAAAATCCATTCAGCCAATCCTGAGAAAAATCAACATGAATATGAGTACTTTTTTCATATATATTTTTTCT
>JAABKK020006856.1:0-2500 GCA_011634745.2 Catotricha subobsoleta
TTGGTTAAATTAACGTAAATTTAACGTTAATTTTACGTAAAGTGAGGTAAATGAAATTAGTTAGAAAAACTATGTCATGTTAATTTTACGTGAATTTAACGTAAATTTTACCTTGTGTGCTAGCTGGGTATAGCATTCAATAGAATCAGTATATTTTTAAAATAGATCGTAGTCTACATTGGATATAGTATCTGATGCTGTTATGGGCTTAGTATATATACTAACTATAGTTTTACGTTTTTGCATACTATGTAAATTTATATTAAATCCCAACCAATTTGATTACAGGATACATTCTTAAATAAGTATAGTTTTAGTATATAGATTGATACTATTTTTGTTGATATTGATTTCGTAATTTTTTGTTGTGATGTTCCCCCCCAATTCCTGAGATTTGAAAAAAATTACCTCATGTCGATGTTGCCGAAAATAGTATCTTTTTTATGTTTTTAAACAGAAAATAATATGTTTTTTAAGTTTCAGAGAATTACCCTACCTTGATTTTGGACAAAATATGTAGTATCTTTTGTAAGTTTGAAAAAATTACCCTACTTCGATTACCAAAATTAAAAAATTACCCTACCTTGATTTCCAAAATATGATTTGCATACAGCGAGGTTTTTTCCGCGGTATTTTTGGAGAATTAGAGTACCTTTTTCACTTTCCTAAAATACGATTTCCTACAAAGTGTGTTACCCTATGTAACTTTTTCAAATTTACCACCCCCAAAAAACGCGTGTGAATCTATGATGTATCCCTGTATTGTATGTATGTATGTAAAATATCATCAATTATCCTCAACACAAAAACTTTGAAAATATTTCGGCACTACAAGGAATCATTTTAGAACCATAGTTTATACTAACAAAATGTTTTATAAGGAAAGGAAAAATGATTTCCAGATATCGCCTATTAAGGAATTGAAAAAAGAATATTCCGTTGGTCGGTCTAACACATGAGGTTTTGTTCAGCGATAATTACGCAACGCTTAAGGCCACACTTAATTGTATTTGTTTTTTTTTTCTTCTGATGATGCAATGATGTTTAATCACAATACGTGATCTGGGTCTGGAATAAGAAAAATTAGATAAAATATAAAAAAATTATTGATTTGCAATAATTATAAATTTAATATAAAGTAGGTACTCATAATTATTTATCGATCGTACAAAATTTAGCATTATTCTAATTACAATTAAATTTTATATTTGTGCACAACCTTTGACTACGACAAAGAAAATATTTGTTCTGTGCGCAGATGTGTTTAGTACAAACATTAGGGAAATAAAAAATTAAAAAAAAAATGCTAATATAATGTAACTAACTATTTTCTATTTCGTTTTATACAAAGCTAATTATTTATTATAATACATTTCTAGTTATTAATTTCTTATATAAAAAAAATAATGTTTAATTAAACTACTTCTGCGATAGCTTATTTTCTTTATGTGTTTTTTTTGTTTTTTGTTTTTTTTTTATTTCAAGAATAGAAATTTACGTTCTGATTTTTTTTCGTGTTATAGAATATTCAGAAATATGTTGCTTTTATTTTATTTATTTATTTATAATTATAAATAAAAAAAAAGAGAACTATAGTTACAATTACAACGTTTATTGTTTTTGTTTGTTTTTTTAAATTCTGAATATTCTGATCTACAAAATAAAATATAATGTTAGGATTTATATTTCTTTAAATAATTTAAGAATACAAGAAAACAAATACATAATTACTTAAGTATATGGCTTTTATGAAATTAACTAATTTTTAATTTGTTTCAAAAGGTCATTGGTATGCACGTAAAAATATTTCGTTTTTTTTTAGTTCTTTCTTTTTTTTTTTTTAAATTAAATTCTATATTCGCATAACAAGATAATATTTTTATGAACAATGAAAATTTCATAATCATATAACATAATATATGTATTTGAATATAAAATATCAATACACGGAACATTAATAAAGAAAAACATTATTTTTCTTTAAATTATCACTTCAACGTTAAAATAAATCTTGTCCATAATCTTGCAATAATTCGATTTTCGATAAACCAATCCAATTACTAAGTAATAATAAAAAAAAATAACTGTTTAGTTATCTCTTAATAACACTGTATCCAGAACTAATGGAAATTTTATTATCAAAATAGTTTGGTGTTTGCAGTAATGATTCATGCACAGTTGATGGTTGTGATTCCGCTTTAACGATTATCGGTTGTTTAACATCTGTAGATGAGAATGTAATCTCTTCTTCATTTGTTGATTTTTTATCAATTGATTTTGCTGGCATTTTTTCATAAATTCCACTATCTGTAATTGTTATTGACACATTCTCATTTTCAATATCTTGGACATTTGCATTTGATTCAGCTACATCAACAAAGGCATTAGATAGCTCTCCATTTAGCCGATTTACTAATTTTGTTTCAATATCGTACATATAGATCTCTTGACCATCTGTTTCGTTTCTATATTCATAATAAAATAATTATTAAAATCATTT
>JAABKK020006856.1:7500-25605 GCA_011634745.2 Catotricha subobsoleta
TGCATATTGAAACAATGTATAGGTATAGGCAAATCATATTAAATTAGGTTTCAGTTCATTATTATATATATATATATATATATAGCAGGTAGCTAAATATTACCAAAGCTACTTGAAAACGAAAACTAAAATAAAATGCAATGAAACTTTAAACAGCAAATTTGTTTACACCCATGTTGCGCCTATAAATTATAAATATTTTGGTACATGCCATCTATGTTGTTTTTTTTTTCTATACATCCTCTGATTATAAATTTCTATGTAATATCAACTAAAAAGCGTACAATAACAACAACAACCACAAAACATCTACATAATCTACGTAATTTTTTCAATTTCCACACTTCTTTCAAGTCGTAATTATTTTATAGGAAAATATATATATATTTATAAGAAAATGCTATTGGCAAAATTTCAGAGTTAAGTATCATTAAATATAATAAAAATATCTCAATTAAGGCTAAAACTAATATATATATATATATATAATCTATATAAATAATAAAAAAAAGCTCTTATATGTGTGTGTGCATCATATAAATTTCAATGAATAAAGAAAATAGCTCTTCTTATGTATGATTAAAATATCTAGGTACATACAATTGATTTTTATTTTTCATTTTATAACGCTATAATGTGATATTAAATGGATATTTAGCTATTGTATTTTGAATAATGATTAGTGGGTAATGATATGCTTACAAAATACGTGCGTAAAAAATGGGTACATTTCTCGGTTAACATCTTAATTTCTTAGAAATGTGCCCAAACATTCATTATTAAATATATTTATGCTGATCAGACATGAATTATTCATGTATTTATTTAAGTTTTTAAAAATGTGAACACATCGATATATGATGATACTGTGATTAAAATTGTATAAATTTAAGATGATTTGAAGTTGGTATTTTTTTCTTGTAAATACATTTTTTGTCCTAAAACAAAATGGATATACTTTATTACTTGTTCTATGACCCAAAAACTTTAATCAATTTTAATACTTTAATTTGAGCTTAAATTTGAATGAGAGAAACGATTTTTGCATGATAATTTGCAATATAATTGTTTTAAATAGCGGCATTTTTTAGTATTAATGTGATTTCCGATCAGATTAAGTTTATTGTGACCCTAATACCATAACTAAGTCATACCTTATTATTGAAATCTATTGACATTAACCAAAACAACTATTTTTTTTATATTTTTCCTTGAACATGGATTGTACAAAATTCAGTTGTGATCAATTTCCAATAGGAAATTTTCATCAAAATAGCTTTTGAATGAATGCGATGAAAGAAAGGAAATTAATTTATAATATTTCTTTCTCAATGGTCTGCAATTAATAAATTTCTTATATCTGCTCATATTTTGATTAGTTCAACTATTTGATTTGTGAATTCAAATAATTATTATTTACCACTCCAAACATCGCTAAAATGTTGATTCGCTTATTGTGGATTTAAACATATTCTTAAACTATAAGTAATTATAATTGATCTCGATCAATTACTACAACTAAATGTATGCGAGAATACATAGTATTCTCCATTTATCTGAAGTATGAATCAAAATAAATGTTATTATAACTGAGTTTTAAGTTAAAAATTAATTATTTGTTCTGTTTTTCGTTGGATCAAAATATTTATTAAAAACATTTATTTTCGTCGGTTTATCCAATTTTTTTTATTTATTTTTTACGACGTTTCGATGTCAATTCAACATCATCTTCAGGTAATTTCTACAATATCAACAAATATCATGCTATTATTATGTCGTCTTAACAAATAAATAAAGAAATTGGATAAACCGACGAAAATAAATGTTTTTAATAAAAATTAATTAATTTCATTATTTTGTAAAATCGAGATAAGATATTTTGCTATATAATTACCAAAATAATTATTTTAGCCTCTAAAATCCTCAGTTTTTGCATAGATCTAGCGAATAAATTATTTTATTTGTATTAAGTGGTTGTGATCATTTTAATCAACCAAAAATCTTTCGTTTTTTTTGTTGCTAATTTTTTTTTAGGCGCAAATCATTAATCATTTTGGTCGATATTTTAAAAATTAATTTCATTCTTTTTTCACTTTGCTTCAAATTTCAATTAATCTATCCGAATTTTTATATTATACATAAAAAAAAAATTTAATAACTGAAATCTATAATTTAATAAAAAGATGGCAGGTGCTAAAGTATTAAATATACATACTATAAAGTTCATCAATCTTTTAAGTTTTAATTAAGTATTTACTTAAAAAAAAAAAAATGGAAACTATTTAGTTTTCATCTTTCTCTTAATCGATGACTTAAATCGTGACTGCAATTCATGTTATTTATACTACATTGCCAAATTTATTTAAATTACTTAAACAATCACTTTTACATCCATTTTCGAAAATTGATGATACGTGTTGTATTCTACTTAAATTTGAAAAAAAAAAAAATAAAATAAATAAATAAATAAAATAAATAATGAAATTAAACAAACCAATCATTTTATGGTTTCAGTTTAGTTTGATTATATATCATTATAAACAATATAAATTCAAAATGGGAAATCACGAAAAAAAAAACCTCAATTATATCTGAAATTTATATACAATATTGATACCGACTTATTTGTGTTTAGGTATCTCTATATCTATGATTTGATTTTCTATACACAATACAACATTAACCCATAATTTTCTTCTATAAATAAATCATAAGTATATAAATTTATTATTTTATGATTTTTATGATAGATAAAAATGATAATTTCTTTATTTCATTGCTTTAACTTTAACAGTTAAAACAATGACCTCAATTTTTGTATTTTTATCAAATAAATGTAAATTATCATCATCGGTGTATTTCTCGAAAATGAAAATTACCGGCTTTTATTTTTTATTTTTTAAAATTTGAATTATAAATTATTTATGACTTAAAGATTGTCTATATATTGATTAATACTTATAGGTAAGCATGTTGAAGGTATGAATATTAATAATGGAATTAAACATTGTATTTGTTTCATGTTTGTGCGAAGCGAACCGTGTTTTTTTTCTCTTTGAAGTTTCACCACCGTACAATTTATTATAATATGACCTTGAATACATTACCTATCAAAGGATATACAATGTCGGCGTAAGGCGTAGGCTAAAGCCTAAAGCGCCAAATATAAATGGCGCCAAAATCAATGACGAGGGCGAGCAAAGGGCGCGAAAATTCCCTTTTCAGCTAAGGGTAAGGGGTGCGACTTTGTTTTTATATCTTAAGCAAATATGAATAAGGCGAACAAATTTCAACTCTGCTTAGAAATCTCAATATAATATAATACGAAAATGCGTTGTGTTTGGTAAGTTCATTCAGCACAGAGATTTTTTAGAAAACTTTGTACATTATTCTTATTGCCCAATAAATTAATAACAAAATAAAAATTAAAAATCGTTAATTAGAAATAACTAAAACAAGATTTATAATTTTTTCCAAAAAATAAATATTCTTTCAGACTGGCTCGAAATATGTCTTCAATTATAAGCATTTTGTCTATTGCAATTCTAACATCATTTTTTTTTTTGAAATATATTATTTGCATTTTACAAATAAAAAATTTCTGTTAAAAGCGCTGATCTCCCATATCATATTTTCAAAGAAATTACTACTAAACTTCTAATCAACCAGTGTTTTCAAATATATACACAGTGCTGCAAATTGCAGCACAAAGTGTATACTTGGAAACACCATTAAACAAATCTTTTAATTAAGAATAAAAGAAAAAGATTTCATTTTCAAAAAGATCTAAATTTGGTGCATTTAAAAGAAATTAAAAAAAAAATCATCCAACCTTTCATCAACTAAAATTAACACATTTTTCTTTTTTTTTGATAATAAAATATGTAATAATATTTTCACTATTATATAATTTACCACATGAGATACGATACAAAATCAAAATATTTAAAGCATATAAATAAATTATAAAGATGCAATAATATTTCCTATATTATAATTTTAATCATCTCACATATAAAAATGTTTTACGTATTTAACATTGGAATCGGTTGCATGTACCCGTCGCGTTGATATTAATACCATTAGTTCGATAGCAGAACTAATTGTATTCATCGTTTTTATTTTTCTCTCTCTCCATAAGCATGAAATTGAAATTATGTGTACCTTGTTGTACGTTTACTTACCTGAAAATATATAATTTGATGCAAAATACATGAAATGAGTTATGCTTCTATGCACACATTTTGCTAGAACACAGCGTGCGGCACTATTTAAATGTATACAACTATTGTTGTGCCATCATTATATATCTATATATATATAATAAATTTTCTAAATAGTAATAGACGTGTGTAGATATAAAATTATTATTGAGACGATTCGGTTTATATTATTATAAAAAATGAAATTAAGAAGACTTTAAATGGTTTATTAATATTTAAATATTTATTCTTCTTTAATTTTTTTTTTTTCATGACGTGAAAGAATTTCACTTTCTTCCAAAAATTAAATGAAGTTAAAGTTTTATTTGGTAACATTCACAATATTACGTATTCGTGTTTATGATACGGCATTTTGAGGATCATTATTTCACTTATAAATGCTTAGGTGATTTTTTAAAAAGAAATAAAATAAAATGCTAATAAGTACCTGCGTTTATATATATAGATAGGTATATAGGCTAAGACATTTTAAAAGAGTTAAAAATCGTAACATGACTTGGTTATAAACAAAAACATATGTTTTAAATCTATAATTGATGAAATTACAGACCAAAACACCAACTGAGTATAATGCTTACAAATTATTATATTTTGTATTATAAAAAAAAAAAATGAATTTGAAAATTTATCAATTTTGCATGATTTTGTAAAAGTACAATCAAATAAAAGATTGTGATCGAAATTTGTCTGGTTTGTTGAAATGCTTTTACTTTTACTTAACAACATGCAGATCGGACCAGATGATGAAAATAAATCAAATAGAAATGAAAAAAAAAAAAGTAAATAAATATGTGTAGGTAGATAGGTAGGTATATTCGATGTAAAATTAACCAGCGCTATTAAACAATCTCTTAGAGGTAATAGGTTTTGTGTTAAAAAATTATATATATTATCAAAATCTTGTAACGCAATGTTACACATGTCATTATGTCCATTAATTTGATAAAGTCATATGATAATATTAGTATTTATAATTATATTAAGATTTGATGACAATTTTTTTTTTTTAAATCTTTCGATAAAATAAAATTTTATTTTTTATAATGGTTTGCGATTGGATGATGACAGAAAGTTACATGAAAATGCGACTTTTATAAAACATTTAATTATGTATATTCTTTTTTTTCTTCCTAAATTATCTTTTCCATTCCATTTCATATATAAACCCGTAAACCGTATTTAATATTTCTTTATACAGACGGATCTAAAATGTTTTTGCGTTGATTACGTTTTTCTTGTCACTACCGCGATATTTAGCTCCTTAAATCTATGTTCCCCTACAAATCATTCAATTTCATTACGGTTGTTCTTACTGTTCTCGAGATATTTACTACACATATGATCAGCACAAAAAGAAAGTTTGCTAATATGTATCTCTGTGATATAGGTTCAACTATAATATTAATAACAAAATATAATATCTAAATTCATAAAAATGTTTGATACAAAACATAAATCATATAAATTTTCTGGCAAAAAAATTATTTTAGTTCAAATACTTTTAAATCTCAGTTTTACCAAACAATATTTACTTAATAACGGAAGTATGCAAAAAAAAAAAACGAACAAAAAAAGTTTTATATAATTTTACTTATGCCCTAAAAAGCAATTTTCTATATTATTAGTGACACGCTAAATATTGCTGACAATAAGTTTTTATTCAAACAGATTATCGCCTGGAATAATAAGTCTAGTTGAAATTACAATTAGGAGCAATATACATTAATTATCATTAGTTCTTCTAAAGAGCTTAATGTATATAGTTATAATAATTTTTATATTAATTTTCTTTTAAAGCTGCACATTTATACAATTCATTAAATTGTTTCGTAATGATTGGTGTAAGGAAACTTCCTAGCTGAAATGTGTTACGAGACGAAATATATATTAAAAAATAAAAAATCAATTAAAAGAAACATAAAATGAAATGTCATTGCTTTCAATAACATAAATGATTATAGTTTAAGAAGTAATTTAAAAACTGTAAGAAATTATTTAAAAAAGAAAATTAAATAATTATTCAATTAATATTTTTTTTGTTTGCGTTAAAAAAAAAAAAAATCGTTTTGTAATGAATTGCGCGCACTAAACAGTTAAACAACATGTTTAGATCATTATTATATATTGAAGGAAAAATACTTATTATTATTGTATTGTATTGTTGTTATTGCAGAGTAATTTTTATAATAATACAATAAATAAGCAGTATAATAGTACGTACAGAGGTACAGTTTAACACATTACGCTAAGCAGACAGCTTACACACAGTTATTCAAGGAATTGGTTGTTAAAGTTTTTATATTAACAGATTAACGTGATGATATCATAGAAAATATGTTACAACATAAGTGTGAGCACAGCTGTAGTTTTCGTCAAGCTCTACATTATTTACAATAGATACACAGAACAAAAAAAAAAAAAAACAATAAAAATTGTCACCAAAATTTTAATTAAAAAAATTAAAAAAAAAGAACTGTTTATGGATGAGATATTTCATTAAATGTACTTTTATTCCCATATAAGTATCTACTCAATTTTCACGGAGAAAATTAGAATTTTAGAACATAAACAAACATTTTACTTGAGTAGCGAGACACGAAACGAAAATTTCGCGACTCTCCAAAAATTATTTCGCTTATAATTTCGTTTCGTTTGGAATATTATTTAGTATCCCGACTTGACTTTGGTTTTGTGTGCATTTGTCATTTACAAAAATTTAATGAAAGCGCGGTCATTTTATAATATATTTGTATCGTAATGGTAATCTTTGCAGTACTGTAATATTTTTACCCTTAAAATTTTAATTGCTCTTTCAAATTTTTTCAACATTTTAATTTAAATAATCGGTTAATATCTAATGTAATATAAATGATTAGTAAGTACATTTTATCCCTATTAACCGCAATCACTCTCACAATAAGTAATTTATTATTAAATACAAAATGAATTAAAGAAATGTTTAGTGATTTTAGTTGAAATAGATTTTTGGTCTCTGAATATATAATAAATATGAAACTTATAGTAAAAAATCCACACTAATTATTATTATTATCCCTTGAATAAAAATGTTTCTAATATATATATATGTATATTATTAAAATATCTCTTATAAAGGAAGTATAATCAGATTAAATAAAATCCGATAGAAAACCGGAAATATTATACAAGTATTTTTAAGTGGCGCACAAACATTTGCAAAGCTTTTCCTTTAGCGCAACAAGTTACATTAATTGAATATTAATTTTTATTAGTTATTAATTGCTTTATATGTTATGTAACTATTGATTTTTATAAAACTAATTGAAATAAATCTGTAATTATTATATTATTATTACTATTTATGAGATTTATTAACCGTTTTTTATTAGCCGCATTTATGCTGAATGAAATCATCATCATTTAAATGAAATAAATGTTTTTTTTTTTTTTTAATAAAAAGGAATTATTACCATTTTTGTGTCATCATCAATAATATAAATAAAATGAAAGCTGTGAGTGGTGACGATTATGTGGGATGGTGCTTTTTATTCAAATACCAAATTTTATTATACCTCTAGTGAAACGTATATGCGTAACACATACTTAATTTTCTTTTCTTTCTTTGTTTTTGTTTTTAATATTTATCGAAAGGTCTCTTCACACTTGAAAAATTTCATTATGCAGCTCCTTTGGAATGCGGATGAAGATTCAATTTCCAATTAAGAAAAAGTTAACACAAAATAATATTACCTCGAGATCTTTTTGAAATGAAAATCCAAAACAATATATTAATTATTTTGATCAATTTGGGTTCCACATTGAATAACAGAATCAATCTATTAAAATAGATTTAAAACAATTATATATTTTTTTTTTTTTGATGTTGCGTTAATTTGAATTGGATTTCAATGTAATGAATATTTTTTTCCTTTATCGCCTAACAATTGTTAGTCAACGTATTATGTTCCAATAAGTACTTGCTACAATATACGTAAACACAAATATAGGTGCTTTTGCGATTTTTGATAGATTTTTTTTTTCTTATTAAGAAATTTAATTTAAAATTAATCAACGAATTATTTTATATATATATTTTTTTTCAGTAATTTTTTTCTTGGACATAACCTAGTACGTAGTACAATATCGATTTTTATTTTTAAATTATCATGAGATTCTAATTTATTTATGAGAAAATAAATATTAATTCAAATGCAACGTGAAACTTTTATGTGCGCATATTTTCAGATTATTGTTAGTTTTTTTTTTTTTTTTTTCTTAGATAAATCTTATAAAATTCGAAAACTCTCATAACAATATTTACGGTATATTTGACTCGAATAAATATATACAGTCTGGTAAAGTATAGGCACTAAATACATGCTTAGGTATTTTATATGGTGTGCATATAAAATTGTATAAAATATTCGAATGAACAATATAATAATAAACCACCTTTCACCTAAAAGTGAATGTTTAGCGCGCATGATTACAAATAAATGATTTTGTCCAGTTTATTTCTGTGTACATCGCAGTTATAAATATTGACCAATTTTACCACTGTAAATGGGTATGCGGGATATATTTGTATACAAAACTACTAGACAACATTCTATTAATACATTAAATATTTGCATCGAACTCGAACATAAACATTGAAAAAATTGTAAATTTATTGCGGTTTTCTGTATATATGTTTAACATAACTAATTTAATTATAAAAAACACAAATTAGAAAAAAAAAATAAAAAAATTGGAAAAAAAGTCTTTGTAAAATGCTATTTTATGAGTTGAATAGGACAATATAATAAAAAAAAATTTCTTGAATTATAATGAATGTTAGATAAATCAACGTAACTAATAATATTCGATATAACATTTTTAACTGTTTTATGGGAGAATAATATAGAGCTATCAATTTAATTTTATTTGAAAATAAATATATATTGTCGCTAATTACAAAAAACAAAAAACAAAAAACAAAAAATTAGGTGAAAAAATTGTGTGACGTAACTCCACCGTAAAACACATGCCTGATTGCCCTGATATTATGCAAATTATAATTTGAAATTTATATTTATAATATAATGCCTAGAAAATATTTTGTGCAGATTTCACTAATTTTTTTTTCTACTTCTTTTTTTTCATCCAGATGTTTTTCCTTCTGGTAGGTATCTAATTAGTTAACTAAGAAATTTTTGTATATTATATTGACTATATTAAAATAAAAACTCTTTATTTTAATCACACATAGTTTTCTATAAAAAAAAGAGAAGAATTCTGTTTGGCTAATAATATACCATTTATAAGGTACTTAGCTGCCAGAAGAAGCTTTCGATATGATACTTTTTTTTTAATAATTATAGTTAAATGAATGAAATGTCTATCGTACAAAAGCAGAGTTGATTCATATTAATTACTTTTACAGCAATATTTAGGTTTTGCATGATAATTTTAGTGAGATAATTTGTATGAAACTATTTTAGACTATTCAATTCTATCAAAATTCATATAAATTACGCTACATCTACAGCTGATGAATGAATTCTACACAACACTTAAACTTATTTTTAACAGATTACATTTCTTATATTTAAAAAAAAAAATATGTATTATGTCTATTAAGGTGGTTCGTTTTCCAAAAGTTTCGAAAAAATATATTAGAGTTTTATAAACCCATTCAAAAGTTAAAGGGCTTGGAAGATATAAAAAGATACAATTTTGGAAAAACCATGGATTTTTGACATTTTATCGACTTTAAACCCGAATATCTCAAGATCTAGAGAGAATTCTATAGAGAAAAGTTAAAGGGGTTTAAAGTTGAAAAAACACAAAGACTCAAAATCACAAGCACAACTGGATTGCGGTCAAATGTTAATTAATTCAAACCAAATCATTAAATATAGTCTTTTTAGGTCCAGTGACAACTGAAAATGCTTTTAGAGCTAGCAAAATCAAATCTTTTGGAACTCCCTTACAAAAAACGAACCACTCTAATGCCTATGCTATATACTTCTTTTGTATGATTTACCCAAGGGGGTTTTCACTCTCTAAATAAAGGGCGCACTTTGATTTTAAATAATATTCAAAGACTTATTCCTCGCAATTAACTACATTTGTGTGTATTGAAAAAAATAAAAAAATATTCAGAGTATTTCTAAGCAGGTATATTTGTAAGTGTTTTGATTATTTGATAACAGAACGCACTGAATTTCAGAGTGACAAGCTCCTTTTGGATAAACTAAATAATAAACATTAAGTTTATTAAAATTATTTTTAGAATTTCATATTATCAAATCAATAATATCAATGTTCTATGGAGAAATAAATGTATTGTATGGATATTAGCTAGTTTTTTATTAATTTAAGAAATAAAAATTGATATTGTTTGAGTAAAGAAAACGGTTACTGTTACAAATTTGTCAAAAATCTAAAAATAAGTTTTAAAAATGATAGAAATCTTTTCATACTTATAGTAAATGTAATAATTTTAACAATATCATTTTAGTTGGAGTCATTACTAGCAAATTATTAAAAAAATTACTAAAAATTGAAATCAAAACCACTAATTAAGTAATTTACCAAGATGTTTATAAATTAGTTATCGATATTTCATAAGGAATGGAAATTAAACCAAATACCCACTTCAAATAGTATGTAATATTATTATTATTATTTTCAAAAAAATATAAAATCAAAAATATTTTGCAAATTAAGTAAATTGTGTTGTTCGATTTACGTAAATCTAATTGAACGACGAACTCTGAACAAAGACTTATTAAATCAATTTATTAATTGCATCACTATTTGAATAATAATATTTGTTATACATATCGTTATTATTTGGTTACCTACACTAATATTTACCTTAGAATTAAATGTAATTGGGTTAATGAAATTTACACAGATAAAATTTCAGTATTGGAAAATTTGCAATTAAATTACAAAAAAAATCAATGGTGTGCAATTTGCTTAAATTTTCGAAATTTATATTTTTAAAATCCAAATAAAACTGAACTATGCTGAAACTTGAATTTTCATTAGTCATGCCAATTTTGTCAAAGTAATAAAATTCCATTAAACAATATAAACAATAATGTTGAAACAAGAGAGAAGAAAAATAAAAAATTACTATTCAACTCATCTCATATATGGTGACACCAAATCAATTATTCAATGTGCTGTGCTCATAGTGTACAAAACATCTTCTGTGATATGCAATTATTGTAATAGAGAAAGTCATCATCTATCTTGTGTGTGTACTCAAATCGAAGAAGATACAAAATACAATTGCCCTAAATGCAATAGAATTATAGAAAAATGCGGTGCTTAGAAAAGAAATTTTATGATATTTTTTGAATAAAAATAATTACAAAAAAAAAATCATTTTATTAAATTTATAAATTACGTCGTTGCTTGTTTCACATTCTAATTAATTATATATATTATAGTTCACACTTCACAGATGCAATAATGCAGAGCCCTTTAAGAACTATTACGCTACACAATTTTATGTGATTGAGTTTATAGTTATAGTTTAAATCTTATGTTAATATGTTCTGCCATCTATACATTTAAAAAGGATTGGTCACAATATGTCGAATATTCTGCTTCATTTTTTTTTTTACATGTGTATGACCAAAAACCATGGATGGGTTCATTGAAAGTCTAATATTTAAAAATATATAAATATTTTTTTATTTTTGTAGCAAAGCTTCATTCCTTTGAAAATTAAAATTCATTAGCGTCAACATAAAGTCATAATTGTTTACTAAATTAACTAAAATAATAAAATTCGTTGTTAGATTTTTTTTTTTGTTGAAAATTTCACAAAACTAAAATAAATTTTATTTGAATCTCTATGACTTTATTATCTATTATACAATTATAAATGCGTTGGTAATTTAAATTAAACGGCCAGTTTATGCACTACATGTTCATAGGTCAATTTACGCCTAACAATCAAATAATATAAGTAACAATCGCAGTAATAAATAAATAAATACAGCACAAAGAAAAAGTTTCAAGCTCATTTTATAAATGAACAAAATTCCGACAAATTATTAATAACTGTAATATAAATAAGTACATTTTTAACTTTTGCTTTTATATATTTATTTTTATTTTCTTATTCAAAGAGATTTTACAAGTAAATTTTTGCGGTTTTGTTGGTCTTCTGAAAAATGACTATTTTTTTTTTATTTTTTGAGGATAGAATGTACCTATTTGTATTTATAGTTAATTAACTAGCTATTTGTAACTTTGGTTTTCTGATTTTAATCTTTTGTAAACCATTTATGAGAAGAGGTTTTATTTTCATAAAGTGAAGGTGTATTATGTACACATTTATTTTTCTATTTATATGGAATTATATCGTTGTATATAGAAAATATTAAAACGTATATTACAAAGCATGAAACTCAGGTCGTTGTATCGTTAGCACTTTTCTACTTTTACACAAAAGAAACGATAATTTTTTTAAGCCAATGTGGTTGTACAAATATGCGGTACATTTAAAAAAAAAAAAAATCTCACGATCGCACTTTAATTTCATTTTTGTATTAATGGAATCAAATATTTTTGTTTTTTAAACATAAATCCAAATATTTTAAAAAATTTCAAATATTTAGGAATAAAGTTCTGATTTTCCATTATTTCCATTTTAATTAATTGAAAAAAAAAACAATAACTAAATTCAATTATTTTTTTTTATAGCGGATTTAAAAAAGAAATAAGGAAAATAAATCGTTATTTGTTAACAGCACAAAGTTCCAATTTTTAATTCATAAATATTAAAATAATTTTTTTTTGTCTTTTAATTTATTTAAATGTGAGTTACTTACTGGTATTAATATCCTCATTTTGTGTGTTAATCCAATCATATATTTTTTTTTGTTTTTTTTAAATGCACCTTTCAAATTGATTAATACATATATTATAATTGTGCTGGAGGTATTTCATGTGATATAAAGTGTGTCACAAACCGCGACTAAAAAAAAAAATAATACATTCATTCACATATACTTATTATCATGTTCTTGTTCAACAAAAAAAAAGAAAAACTTTTCAATTCGATATTTGCTAATCTTGTGTTTAACGCAACAAGCAAGAAAAAAAAAAAGGTAAATACTTTCTTCTTATTCACATACACATGAAATCCATTTAAATTAATTGGACGATACGGCACCTAAATGCCAGAAATATTTACTTATGATGAATTGCTATTAATTTACACAATTGATTTTGTTCTTTTTTTTATTTTTGTGAAAT
Organism: Catotricha subobsoleta; assembly: GCA_011634745.2. Classification (NCBI taxonomy): domain Eukaryota; kingdom Metazoa; phylum Arthropoda; class Insecta; order Diptera; family Cecidomyiidae; genus Catotricha; species Catotricha subobsoleta. The sequence continues at coordinate 20,970 of JAABKK020006856.1, forward strand.
TTTTTCGGTTAATTTCTTTTTGTTTTTAAACAAAATAGATTTTTAGTCTTTTATAGTTTTTCGGTTAATCAAATTATAAAACTTTTCGTTTGTAAATAAAACAAAATAACAGAAAAAAAAAAAATTATATATACAGAGCCGCTAATATGAAATACACGTCCGGTTGTTTTCATAATTCGTGGCCTACTGATTGTTTTAACTTTATTTTTGTCTGAGCTGCGGCACTAAAATTTCACCATCTTGAGCTCGTCTTCACAAAACCACAAACACAAAGAATGAAAACGAAAAAAATAAATAAAAAAAATAGAAATAAAAAACGATCAATTTTGAAAGGAATTATTATAATTTCCCCTCTACTTTTCGTATTATCATTTCATATATATTTTTCTGTATTTACCTTTATAGTTCGGTTGTAGTTTTATATATATTTTCTTATTGGTATTATAAGCATGTTGCTTATAACTTCTCCACAGTGTTTAGGTTCTTCTGATGATTTTATTTTCAATCATATCTTGTTAGTTCCTATACGATTATTTTTATTGCGTGAATTTTTCTTCTTCTTTTTTTTTCATTTTAGTCGAAAATATAAACATTGCGCGTCGCAAAGGAGAAAGGTTTATAAGTAATGTAATAAATTTCGTGATGGTGGTTCGACATAATAATACTTATTAATCTATTAAATTGTTATATTTGAATTCGTTCCATGTGTTATACATTTGAAAAATAAAATTATGAAAATAATTTTTTTGGTTTTTGTTTTTATTTATTTATTTTTTTTTTTTTAGAAAAATGTTAGTTTTGCATGAACTTCAAAGTCAAAAATTATTATAACGCTAATTAATCGTAACCGACCTATCTAAGGTTGGATGTTATAATTTGATCATTGACCTTTTAAAGAGTTCAAGCTACCAGAAAATAACTTATATACATTTGACCTAGTTATTATAAGAAGACTTGTTTATTGAAAAAGAAGAAAATAAAGAAAAAAAGAAATAAAATAATTAATTGAAATATTTGCTAAATTTATATGCAGAAATAATAGTGATATCGATGGCCTAACTTGAAAAACGATGTACCGAAAAATGAGTTAATGATGGGTAAAGATGCCGGATGCCATCCTACATGGAAATAAAAACGGAAATGTCCAATATTTTTGTCACAGTGGCACCCGACTTCTAGGTAGCCCGCGATTCATGAGCAACCCATAGAAATTGGCTCAGGTAGCTAAGCAATCCCATAGTTCAAAGTACGATTTCCATATAGCGCGCTTTTTATCGCGATTTACATAAAAATATGTAGTATGTTTTTCCTTTTTCACTTTTACAAAATAGCGTTTTCCACATAGCGTAGTTTTTTTTGCGGTGTATTAACCAATAGCAATTATGACAGTCAGCGCCGCTGAATTTGTAATTAAACTTAATTTTTCCGATAAATTTGAAAACGTATTTTTGTCTCCCCTGAATTTTTTTTTTTAATGTGTGTTAATCGTTTTTGAATTTGAGCCATTGATATATTGATGTAACAATTTTTATGTCATTTAACGCATGCATTCGAAAAAAAACTCTGTATATATATATTTTATATATACATAGTAAATTTTAAATTGATAATTTTTAAATAAAATGATGATCTGAGAAACCGTGTGCATTTCAAGTTAAACTGATTTTATGTAAATTTAAATGTTTAATTTAATTAATATTTCACATGCGTTTTAGTATTTTTTTGAATTGTAAGATAATAAATCGGCATAAAACTATGTCTCTGAAACTAATATACGTAACACATCGCTTCTTATAAAATGTAAAATGTAAAATAATGAATTTATATTTATAGTGGACCACTAACCTTCTTCTGATGTAAACAGTAAACGGGTATTTTGATTTTGGATAAGAGCTTTCTTAGTTGTTTAAAAGAAGAAAAAAAAAAGATGTGTGTGACACCACGTCACCATAAAACAGCTACTTAAACGAATATAATTATTTTAATATTATCAATAACTGACGATTTTCTAAATCAAGGTCATTGAACAATGAACATTTAAATTTGAATAAAACATTGTTTAGCAGAACATTTTCTTTTATCAGTTTATACATTGTAGATTGTAGTGAAAATCCAAAAACATTTCAAAATATCGATAAAGAATGCTATTATTATTTGTTTCAGTAATATTCCAATTTATATTGCTTTTATTAAATAATTAATTTTAGTTTCGTTCCAACAAGACGTACTATTTTTTTTCCTGCACTATTTGGTCGACGTAACTTACATATCCGTTTCATTAAAAGAATCTCGTAAAGTCGTAACATTGAAATAAAATCTTTCAATCAAAATATTCTTTTGATCAATCTGAATAATTTTTCGTTTATACCAATGCACTGTTTCTAATTAGCTAATAAATTCTATTTAAATTGCAAACAAATCGAATATCCATTGACTATCAGCAAAAAAAATGGTTTATGAAGATCTTTATCTAAATATGTATATAATTATTGATGATTAATATTTGGTAACGTAATTCAAGATATTTAACATTGGCCGAGAAAATTGAAACACTTTCACTTTATGATTTTAACATTGATTTTTATCAGTTTTTTGCTAAGTGAAGATCATAACATTTTTTTTTAACTGATTTCTATTAAGACCTAAGCATTTCCTACTGACAATTTATGATCAAAAAGAACGTTTTATTTATTTGATCTGATTTTGATTATAATATTTTTGGTAGCTTTATCCACATAACGTAAACATTTTTATCCAAAAATGATAAAACTTATTTTTAACAGGTTTATGGTTAGCAGAATCAGGATATTGAGTATAACCAGAAGTAAGATTAAAGTATTGGAATATGAAAAATTTAGATTTAAAAACATTTATTCGAAACTTAAGTTTCTTAAATAAGTGAAAAGAACGCACAGCATGAATTTATGTCAAAGCTAATTGACCAAGACAGCAACATTAAGATGTTAATTTAGCATCATCACGACATTTTTTTTTTCAGTATTTTTAACTAAACGTAAAAAGCAGATCATAGATTTTGTTATATAGCTTCTTACCGCGGTTGATCGATCAAATACAATAATGTATTATTTTTATTTATTAATCCAATTATTGTACTTTTTGTTTTTCTATAGCAACATGATAAAAATTATTTACCGATTTGTTTCTTATTAACTATTCTAATCGTATACTTTCTCATTTTTAAAGTTATATGACCTTTAACAGATAACTACGATTTAAATTTGAAAACTTTCGGGCTGTGTAAGTTGAATACTATGTGAAAAACATTTTTAAGTCACATAATTTAAATCTTAAACAAATAAAAACAGGAAATTGTGTAGAATTATTTATGACAAAATTATGGAAAAAAAAAATTTTAATGATTTTTTTTTTTTTTCATTCATGATTTATAAATAGTTATTTACTACACGTTTATTTAGAAGATAATATTCTGACAAATAAATATTTCATTTAAGATTATGGTTTGTGCGTTGTGCCACTTTTTATTTTTATTTTTATTTTTATTAATTCAAGATATGTGAAGTGCGCTTAATTTTAAATGCATTGATGGTGTCACCAATTGTAATGAAATCAGGGTTGTGGATTTTTTTTTTATTTATTCGAAAATATCGATTTATTTGATTAATACTAAGTTTGTTAGCAAACATTTTTTGAGAAATGTTTAGTTTTTGGATTAACTAGATCAAAATGAATAAATCTTTCGTGATTAAATCAATGTTTTTTCGATTTAATCAAATTAACGCTAAATGAAATTCATCATTTGTTTAAAATTCGTTCCGCTGAATATAATTTCAATGTAATTTTTAAATATTTTGTTATATAGCAACAATTATATTTCAAAGATTATATTGCTGAAAGCCACCTGTAAATATGAATAAAAAAAAAATTGTCTAAGAAATCATTTGAGAATGCATAATAAAATTTAAAAATTAATTTCAATTAATAACTATTAAATCAGAGATAAATTAGAAAACATTTACATAACATGCAATCGAACAATATTTACCAAATTTGGACAATATTAAGAAAATATATTTCTTTTTATTTGTAATGGTATAAATCAATAGTTTTAGCAACCTTTGACATTTTCTGAAGATGATATTGCAATTTTTAGAAATCGTATATCTCAAATTAACGGCCATTTCATCAACAAATTGTCTTATATTGATCATTATTATTATTCAAATAATATATACTAATTCAAAAAATTATAGATATTTATTTTTTATCGAGATTAAAAGATCGTTGATTCAATTTAGGTGAAAATAAAATTTTAGAGGTGGATAGAAATAAATTTTGCAGTGAACTTTTTAATCAGTTAAGCGTTACTCGAAAACTCGTTTTATGCGATTACGAACGAAAACAGTTATATTCATTTGCATTTTTTTTTTAAATTCAACATATATGTGATTTTCGATGGACTGATAACTTTCTTGGAACCCTACTGAAAAACCATACCAAACCATACTAACAAAAATAGTGTAAAACCATAAGGGCAATTCCACAGCAAAACGGAAAAATGTGAAAAATGTGAAAAATGTATTATATGAAATATTTTTAATTCTAAAATATTTCACGAGTTACTATAAAATTAAAATTGTGTTAAATATCGATTCTC
>JAABKK020006877.1:0-25600 GCA_011634745.2 Catotricha subobsoleta
TTAATTTCGTCCATATTTTAGAAATTTCTTTCAAAATATAGCATGCCATAAATTTGGCTGAACTCGAGAATTGACGCATTCAACGATATATAAAATAACATAAAATAGTACTGTACTATATTTAACAAATATCTAAAAAAAAAAAAAAAGTAAACATTCTTTATTAAGTATTTTTTGAAGAATACCAGTACCGAAAAATGGTACCGGAATACTTGTGGTCGTATTGAAGTACATGTACTTGGTCTCTACGTCCATATTTAAGAAAATATCATACTAAATTTTCAATTAGTTTTTATGGTAGAAGCAAAAAAGGAAAACAAAACAAAAAAAATAGTAAGTCCCTTTCCTATGGAAAATTTTGATCTTTGCTTGTAAACTTATATTTTTCAATTATTAAAATTGAAATTGTGTAAATTCATGTTGTGTTTATATATATATATCTCTTAAATTTAAATATTTATACTCATATGTTCTTAAAAACTAACTTAATTTAAAAAACACATTAGAAAAGATTGATTTGTAAATATATAGAAATATGAAAAATTCGCAAAAACCTTTTTTTTTCTTTAATTATTCATAAATTCCGTTATATTTGAGAGAAAAAAAAAACTAAATATTTTTTTTTTGTGATACATAATCTGTAGTCTTTGTTTGCTCTTTTTCCAGAATTAAATTAATTTAAGTTTAAATTTGCAAATGTAGACATTTTGAGTTCGTTTAAAATCTAATAAATAGCATAACACGAAGAAAAAAAAATTAAGCATATAACCCTGTAACAAATTGACATATCGCACAAGCCACTAAAATATGTAGCTCAAGCAGATCTAGCATATCTGAGATATTTTCTTCATTATTGACAAAAAATATGTCTTTTTGATTTTAACATGTCGTTTACGTCATTTCGCCTTTTTCGCCAAAAATCTCAAAATTGAAATGTAGAAATTAGAAAATAATCTATTTTATTTCATTGTTAATAATATTATATAAAGACGAACAATCAAATTTTTATTTAATTTTAGGTTTAAAATTTCATATTATCGAAAATCGAAATGGAAATCATTTAATTTTGAATGTTGAAATTGAAAAAAATATGATTATGATTTTAATTAAAATGTTATTTTGTTATTCATGCCGTCCTTTAGTCAGGAGAAAAAAAGACGAAAAAGACACAAACATAAAAGACATGCCCATAAATAGAATTGAAAAAAAAAAACAACATATCAGTAGGTACTTAAAATATTGTTTTTACTTATACGAAAGTCCACAAATAATTAGCTGCAATATAATAATTTTTCAGCTTTAATTAGTTCAATTGAAATTTCTACTTAATTATATCAATAACTATTAGAAAATTATAAATTTAATTTTAATTTTAATTTTAAACCGAAATTATTTGAACAGTTGAATAAGCGACAGATGATCATATAAAGGGCACCAATTTTGATTACAGTTTTACATTTGAATATAATTAATATTTATGAATATTATTCACATTCATATTCACATATGATGAAATATTATAAGTAGTTGAAATGCAACATGAACATCACGACTGCACTGATTGAATCAAAACTAAATTAATAATTTAAAAATTATAATTTGTAAATGGAATAAATTTAATGTCCTGAGTAGTTTGGATTATATGGCGACTGTTTGTGATAGGGTTCTGCACCACGTACAACTTGATCGTAAGATGGTGGATTGCTATCAATCACAACTGGACCTTGTGTCCCTGTAAAAACAATAAATAAATAAAACAATAATTTATCGGTGAAAAACGTTATTGATAAAATATTTAATTAATTAGACAAATACCTTGTGCTGGTGGATATGGAGTTATATTAACCGCATATGGTTGATAAGGTTGTGGATGTGGATAGCCACCTCCAGTTGGTTGACCCATCGGTGGATATCTATATTTGTTTGCAAGAAGTTAATTGTTTATTTAATTTAGATTCGCATATAAATTTAATTAAAAAAAATGTATATTGTATTTACCCGGGTTGTGGCATTGGGTAACCACTTGTGACCACATTACCCCCTGGATAACCACCAATTGGAACTTGCTGATGTGATGCTGATGTGACTACAACTGGTGCTGAAAAAAAGAAAAATTACAGATATCAGCTGTTTAATGTAGTCAATAAAATAAAATTTTATGAAAGATTATAATGAAAACAAAAAAAATAAGTAATTTGAGTTTATTTGATTATGTGTCTTAGTTTAGAAGTCGTATTTTTAATATTAATTAATTTTTATATTTCTTATCGTTTATGACCGTTTTAGTGTTTGTAATAGAAATGTAACTACATATAATTGAAAATTCTGCCGTCCGTTCAGGAATTGACACGTACGCGGTTTCTAGTACTTAAGTTAAATATTTTTGCATTTCGAAATAATCTGCAGGTGAATTCTGAACAAAAATTGTGATATATCAAAAAAAATTATCACAATGCGGCAAGTTAAGTTCGTTTGCAATGATATTAGTAATATTACGCATTTAAATTCATTGAAAACGCACTTAGCGTGTGGTTAAAATAACTGTAATATTACATTGATATAAATTAAACATATTTATATTTGACATCCTAAATCGAAATACGCTTGTAATATCATATAATTGGAAACAACCTTAACTTACGTGTTAATTCATTGCAGTGATTGTGATAAAAAAAAAATTGATTGTGATATCACATTTTTTGGTTAGAATTCACCTGCTGTTCATTCTTTAAATATTTTTGAGCAAATATGAATGATAAACAGAAATACGCTCAAAACTAATTGCCTATAATGACTAATATTTTCCATGAATAATAAGTTGTTATCAATCTTCAATAAGATAATAAATGAATGAAAATTCCTAGCGATGTAACTTGATTAATAAATAAAATTGACAGAATTAACTATTATGAGAAATGTATGTTTCAATTCAATTGCAATGACGTCAACGGTAATGCCGTTACTTTATAAGAATATCGATCGCAGCTCAGTTCATTTCTCATCAATCCGCGTCTTTAAATTTACATGCTTAAATTAAGTTTTAACAGAATTTGCATTTAATACCTGCATTTTACCTCATTTTTGAGAATTTAAAAAAAAAAAATTTAACATAAATAAAGTGTTGGATACATAATTTGGTTAGTGGATAATATAGAGAAAGACGCAGATTTTTTTTCTCTTCAAAATAAATATGTTTATGTACATATGTTCTTGTTCTGGCATATTTTTGATCATGGGACCCAATTTTCTTTTCTTTTTTGTGTACTTTTATTAATTTTATATTTTGTGGTGTTTTTTTTTGCCATTTTATAATATTTTAGACAAGATTGAAGTCGTGTAGCAGTTTGTTTAATACTGTATTGATCAAGACTATAATATTTGCATGGTTGTGGTTTATAGTAAATTTTCTTTTAACGTGCTGTGAGGGCAGAGATTAATTAAACAACAAATTACATAGGAACCAATAACCTATATATTGTCACTAATACAAATATAAATTATTCCTTTTCAATTAATTAATTGGAATACAGGCGTTATTGACTTGTTTCTTCTTCTCTTTTTAAATAACCTGTGAATACTCTCACCATAAATGTAACCAAATATCATTTGAATGCAACCATAAATGTTTTGAATACATAAATGTACGAGTAATGAATACATTTATGTTTACAATTAATGTATCTGCTACTGTATTAATTATTTATCACTTAAGTATTATTAGTTATGACGACACTATATTATATTATTATCAATAATGTTGTTATTATAATCGCATTATTAGATCAACCAATTGAGATAAGGATGTTCCGATTAGATTAGATTTAGTACTAAAATAATTATATACCATAAAATCGTCAGTATCGACTCCAAAATGTAATAAAATCATAATAATAATTTAATTTAAAAATACCATCAATCATATCATTTAACTAATCATTTTTTTACTTCATTTTTGAAAAATTTGAGAAATTTGGAAAATTTTGAACCAAATCAAGTATTGGTTTGGCAATTTTTTTTAATTTTTGTTAATTTTTTTCCTCCGATGCATGTGGATGGATTTTGATGGTCAATAAACCAAAAGACGCAGAATTTTTTTTTTTTTAAAAAATATATATGTACTGGCCTTTTTTTTGAACCTGGGAACATCGATTTCTTACAAAAATGAATTGTGTACCAATCCATTGGCAGCTTGCTATAAATGTTATCAAGTTTTCAATATTTTATGAATGTTTATATTTATTTATTATTGTCCATCAAAATGTAAACAAATTGGTCATAGATGGATGTTAAAATAATGCCTGAAAAACAAAACCTTTGTAATTCGTAGCAAAAGAATATATCAAATGTATAAGGTTGAAATATCTACACCAAAACAAAAATAATAATAATAATAATATTGGTTGCAACTTGCAACTAAATTTAAGGTCAGATATATCTAATTATATATGGAAATTGTAAATAGCTGCTGCAGCTATTTGAATATTAAATGCAAATTCAATTTAGCTGACTTCAAAATATGGTTGCGACAATTATGTGTGCATATAAAAAATAATAAATAGTAAACAAAAAAAAACCACAAATGAAGAAACAACAAGAATTTTACTGTTAATGTTAATGCTAATGATTCACTGATGTTTGCGAAATTGCGAGTAACAATAAATGTAGAAAACTTGCACAAAACACAATTATACTTGTATAACATTTATTCCCACATATAAATTTTGAATATTAAAAATTCAGATAGAAAAAATGTTTTAATTGATTGACTCTGTTTAAAATTAACCAGTTTAGTTCATTAATTTCAGCAATATTTTTATGATACTTAATCTATTTTTTTTTTATTTTTCATTGAATTATAATATCAAAATAGTTTTCACACCAATAATTTTAGTTTTCACACCAATAATTTTGTAAACAAAGAACAAAATCTATTTGACAAACATACCCGATAAAACTTGACCGCGTCTTTTGTATTTTTTATTAATACACCATCCAATTATTGAACAACTTAACACTAAGAAAAAACCAGCAATAAAAAAAGCAGACACTACTTTCTCCATATTTTCTGTGTTTATAATAAAAAACTAATCAAACGTTAAAACAAAATTCATCAAAAAGTGAAATATAATAAAGGCTACACCGTACATTATTTTCACACGCACAAGAAATATTATAACTATAAGTGAAATATTCTCTAAAGTACGTGTGCCTCCAACAATATTTTTAGTAAACAAAGAAAAAAAAACTGATCTAACTGACGAAAAAACAAGAAATTAACTGTTTTATCAGTGATAAAAACTAATACAGAATTAATTTCATTTACAAATTAAGAATATGATAATAAAATTTTAGCCGTATACGAATATTGTCCGTAATGAAATAATTTACAGATGTGAAAGTAAATGTGCGGTTGATTGTGTGATTTTGTTATAAAGCCTTTTTTTATGGTGCTGTTTTTTTTTTATGCAATATTAATATATTTTGTATATTTTATCGAAATAGCGATAAGATAGGAAAATATATGTTATCGATAAGATTATGCATAGATTTGATTAAATTTTCAAAAAGTCGAAACAATAAATAAATTTTATTTCAGCAAAATGTTGGATATATATATTTTAATTGGACAATTTATCTATGAGTATTGTTATTGCTTTAACTATCAGAAATGATATCAACTAAGTAGTAAACGAAAACAAATACATTATTATTATTGTTATTATGTAGATTTCTATTATTTAGATTATTGCAATAAGTTGTGACTAAATTATACAATAAGAATAGAATAATTTGAAACTACGTCCAACGACAAAAAAATATTAAGTTAATGTTTATATACTCGTAGTTGAGGATAGATAATTTGGTATATAGTGACTAGTGAGTGTTAGACAATATGAAAGTTGAACATAAATCAATACCGCCGATGTGAGACTATCAAAATAAAAACAATAACAATAAAAAAATAATGTAATATGATGACAATTTTGTTTCTGTATCCGACAAAAATGTTCAAAAGAAAAGTTTAACTCGAAAAATGATGTGAAATTGATATCTTCAATAAATTTATAATCAGGGATCAATTGATATATTTGTATATCCAGATGTGTATATCAACTGATATTTTGGTGTTTGATATAAACAAATTTAAAAGAAAGAAGATTTTCAACCCTGGATTCAGCAAGAAACGTGTTTTTTTTATTGTTTTTAATTGTCTTCTTTGTTTATGTTTGGTTTTGATTTTAAATTAAATCAAGTATTGGTTTCGTGAATTTGTTTATTACTTTTTGACCGGAATCTCAGGATTTTGATGGTCGGTATACCAAAAGACGCAGATTTTTTTTTCGTGCATCGTATTTCAATCCATTGGCAGCTTGTTTATTTTAATTTAACTTTTTTTTAGTTTTTTCTTTTTTTTTTATTCATTATTTAAGCAAATTGAGCACGCTTAGTTGGCAAATATTTTTATTTATAAGCTATATTTAACCAATCCCAGGTGAATAATAAACTAAATATATCTCATTTTTAGTCGTCGTACTTTTAGGCGTAATATTCAGACATCCGTTTCGTAATTTAATAAAAGTGAAACTTATATTTAACTCTATATAGTCCGATGTGCACAGAAGAAAACCAATTTCGGTGGTTCACTAATTATTGGTCGGACTATACTTCGGTAGGTATCGAAAACAATCAAAATCTAATTGAAAGTTTAGCCAAATTATTAAAACTTATCTGGTTTACAACAGAACAAAAATGTTGCGTACTGTGTAAGAGAGTAAATTTTTAGATTGGTTCATTTGACAGTTATTATCTTTATTGTTGTTATACGCGATTATTTTTAAACTAGTCTTTCATTTACTCCTTCAGCGTAGACACGCATTTACGACGTCGTAGTTTTACGCATATAAGTAAATACCTATACCTCTATTGATATCTCGCATAAATGGATAAAAATAAAAGTTCTACTTCCAAAATAACGGGATAAAAAATCTTCATGCACCTGCAAAAGTTTTTCATAATTTTAGACCTACTCAGAGAAAAATCTGGTACCGCAAAGGGTTTTTTTGGTTGTTGTGAACGCTCTTAACGACTTCGATAAAGAAAATATTACACAATATTCGACAACATTATTAAACTGCCATACCTGCTAATTGTTATACAATACATTTGTAATTTGAAGTTTGAAGTTAGTACTTTCACCAATATGTATGAAGATAATTGATATTATCATAACGACTATAAATATTACCGGAAACAATGTTGTAAAGAGATAACTTGTTAGAATATATCATGTAAATAAAACATTTTCGTCTTGTTTATTTTGATGAATGAATTTGTTAATAAATTTGCTGCTGATAAGATCTAATCAACGTTAATTTCAATAAATAACTGAACATGAAATGTGTCGAATTAACTAAATTTCTATTAAACATTTAGTACAAACTAAACTAGAATTTCAGCGGTAAAAAAATAAATCCCTAGTGAATTGATGCGTGCAAACAGAGTTCGATAATAAAAATAAATTAAAGTTTACGGCATTAAGAAATAAATAATAAAGTTCTATTTTTAATTATAATACTTTAATTAAGAATGCCTATTTCAACCTTTGTAATCGTATATACAAAATATACAATTAGACAAACATCATGTTAGTTCCATATTATCTCTGGATACGAAAATAAATTTGATATGGTCCATTCCCTTAAATATTGCATATTGGCAAAATATCTTTTACATCAAAGAGAGAAAATATAATTTAACACACTTTAGATATTTCAATGTGTGTGTGTGCTTATATTTCGCGCTAAAATTACATTCAATTTTGTTATACATTATAATATGCGCCCCCACGCACGAATGGGTTAAATTGTTTTAATAAACTTATAGTACGAATGAGCTGAATATTAACATTTAAACACAATACCGTTTTCGTTTATAAATTTAAAATGAACCCTGTTCGAAAATTAAATGAAATATATCTAATTTTTTTTTAAATTCAATACCATAATTCTTATAATTTTAAATTAATAAATATATGCTAGTTTTGCACGAGTTGTTATTTAAATTTTTATAAATTTCAAAAAAGTTCACTATAAACTTATGTTGTACTTGTATCGTATATTTTAATTATAATACAGTCGGTTGCATTGTGTGCACTCAAAGAAAAAATTGTATTAAAACAATGAATTTGGCATCCCCAAACTAGTATTCGATAAATATACAAGCGTCAACAAAATACAAATGTTTAAATATTTTAATACAAAATTTGTTATTTAATTTCGATGTGTTCATAATAGATATAAAACAATTATTATGCATAAAATACATTTATAAGGTACACCTTCCAAACTAATTTTAATATGGTCACTTGCTTGATCAAATCATTTGTGAACAATCATAAAATAACGGAAATTATAAAGAAAATAATCCGCTTGTTTAATGTGTCAGTATGAACGTAAATAATCAATAGAATCATCTTTTAAATCAAATTATCATTATTTATTATTATTTTAACACTTAATGAAGTTTAAAAACATGGAGCGGAAAATTCTTAATTTTCTACAAAAAGACTTTTAAACACACTATTTGCATAAATTCAATCTACAAAAATTAATTGTAACAACTAACAACTGTACTATATTAACGTCAATGAACATTTCTATGTAAATATCCAAGCTATACAACACGGTATATAAAATGTATATGTAAAGTTCACACGTTGCTGTGCAGTTGTGCACATTATACCTTTACGCTTTAATGCTATATTAGTTAAGAAATGTTTCATCTGATGTATTTTCGCGCATGCCTAACTTATTTGCGATTCAACGCAATTTTCTGAGCTTATAAATTATTTACACAAAATCTTCAAATAACTTTAACTCCTTCGTCAGTTGGTTATCAGAATAATTTAATGCATTTAAATTTAAATAAATGGAATACTGTGACTATTTCAAGTGTATAAATAATTATATTGTACATATTATATATGACTAATTTAAAAATCCCCACGTTACAAACACACGCACACTTATATGGATTGTGTGTAACACATACACTCTAAATAAAAGAGGTAAATTTCAATAAATTACCACTGACAAAATCTTCAAAATTGTATTTGGTGTTTTTTTTTTTTTTTTATAAATCTCCGGTGGTTTTAGATGTATGATCAATTACGTGGTTTGTTTTAATGTCACTAAAATAGAAAAAAAAAATCGCAATACTAAACGAAAATTCAAAGTTCTGCTCCCTGGGGTGGATTTTCTAAATTTGATTTCATTAATAAAAAAAATTAATTAATTTTCGTTTTTGTCTCCACTTGTTAATATGAAATCATTAAAAGTGCTTATCAGGTCTTTTATAAAATTCAAATTCACTATTTTCTGAATGAAATAGAACTTCTAATAATTGTATTGATCGATTATCGAAATCCTAAATGGTAGCTGTTTCAAAAAGAGTATGTTTCGTGATTTTGTTTTCTTTTTTGGTCATAAATTTTACAATAAATATTGATATAAATAAATAAGATGTTCGATCATTCGTTTATGTTAATTTTTATTACAACGTTTCGGGATTATTTAAACCCATCTTCAGGTCTAAAGAGATTTTATAAATAAATAATTCTTATTAGAAATAATTTTTTTTGCACATATTTTAAGATTAAGAGAAAATAAAATAAGTTAATTACAAACCTTATGGTAAACAATAGTTATAGGATTAATAAATAATATAACTATAATAACTATATTATTTACCATAAGGTTTGTAATTAACTTATTTTATTTTCTCTTAATTTTAAAATATGTGCAAAAGAATTTATTTCTAATAAGAATTGTTTATTTATAAAATCTCTTTAGACTTGAAGATGGGATTAAATAAACCCGAAACGTTGTAATAAAAATTATCATAAACAAATGATCGAACGCCTTATTGATTTATATTCATATCCACGATCATATTATAACATAATAAATATTGAATAGCTCTGCATAATAAAACAAAATATATCTTTTTACATTCTCGACATAAATCTAATATACAAAATTTATTTGCCAAAGTAGAAAATTCCAGCGAAATTAGCCATATACAGATAAAGTCTTTTAGTGACATTTAAAACATATCCCAAAATCAACCAAAATTCACAGAAAATGTACAACATATTATTGATTTATTGACATTAATAATCTTTATTTATTTGATTGAATTTAATTTTGCAAGTCCGCAATTTTTAAATAAAATATTTATATTATTATTATTATTATTATTATTATATGTATTACGATTACGTTTTAATTATTTTAGTTTTGAAAAACAAAAGTATCATTTGTATCACTTCCTCTAATTTCGAATCAATCTGCCGTCGAAAATACCTTAGATAAAAATCATAAATGAAATAAATGTGGGAAACTTATTGTTACCAAATATTTTGTGTTTTTTTTTTTACAAACACATATTCAGTGGTTTTTTTTACTGAATACAAAAAAAAAACATAAAATAATCAACTGATTTTTTAACTGATTTTTTTTTCAAAAAAAACTCAGTCATATTTGGTAACAATAAATATGTTAAAATTTAAAAAGAAAACCAAATGTTTTTAATTTAATTTTAAAACACAAATTTGAACACATCCAAACAGTTTATTTATTTTTAATAAAAAAAAAAAAAAGAAGAAAACACTCTAATTACAGATCAGTAGAAAATTTATAATTTTCAAAAAATTAAAAATCATATTAATATTAAATCACATACTTGATCCGTTATGTAGATTGAGTCTGGTAGTAGTTTTTCGCGCAAAACATTTATAGCACAAAAAAACTATTTGCAAGAATATGCAAAAAAATATTAATGTTATAGCAATTGCAAAAACTATTGGGAAAAATTTTGTAACAAGATTGCCATGATGAAAATATGTATTATCGGAATAAGGCATTTCCGTGCCGTTATATTGCGATTAAATTAAATTTTGTTTTTATTTTGATTATCAAATTGACACAATTGGCACAATTACAACTTCTGGTTGATATCAACTTTTATTTTTTTTTTTTTTTAAATACAATAAATAATAAATTGATAAACTGATAACATTAAACCTGCGTCAACATCATAAGACAACTAAATACAAAATAACCGAATGCTGATATATGGTAACCGCATTTCTATCATAAGTGAAACATCAAACTTAAGGCCAACATTTCAATGGAAAAATTAAAAGCGATGTGTTATGGGTTGCGTGTAGGTAGAAGCCCATTAATGTAATTTATAATAATACCAACGTCACATTCCGAAAAAAGTTATTATATTAGAAATAAAAAGAACGGAACATGTTTAAAAATAAATTATTGAATATGTTGTTGTAGCATATTTGAATAGGTTACTTTGCAGTTAAATTCTAATGTCAGTATGCATGCGCCTAGAATTGTGTATAGTCTCGTTTTCAAATAAGGGAAGAGCAATGACGGTCATAGAAATTCTCAAGAGATTCACTTTGCGTCATTTAAAAAAAGAGAGTATAATTTATCCATTAATTGAATTAAGTATTAATTACGCGTAGAAACGAAATTCGATAAGTATAATGCCTCAAACACAGTTGCCGCGTTGTAGATTGAGTGATCCAAAGGTTAAAATGAACTATGACCGAACCGCATTTATTTTTAAAGACGCAACTTTTCTCTATACATCATTACACCCCCACTGAGCTTCCAAAAATAACTTTCAACGAAAAAATTTTAATACCAAAAAATTAACACTAAATATGTTTCTTTGGGAGATGGAGATGAGTCGGTGGATATGTTATATAGAGAAAAGTTGCGTCTCTAAAAATTATTTAAAATCTTTCATAAGGTCATTTTAACGATAAAAACCTTTCGCTTATCTGATATTTTAACCACAACCTGTCGCGTAGCGGTGTAACGCATTCATTATGTTTGAGGCATAACAATAAATAAAAAATAATAATTACATTAATTAATAGCAATGAATACATGAATGAATTAAACTGAACTGAATATTAATGTTATTAATTCTAATATATCAATAATTCTTGAAAGAAAAAAGGAACAAATATGAAAAATAATAATTGCTGACAAAACAAACAAAAAACCGGAAAAATTCAACAAAAGTGTATAACGAATTAACGATCAATTTTTATACATTATACCAAGTAAATTTGAACTCTTGCCATACACAGTTCTACGGTAATATAAAAATAATACTGAATTGGCGGGAATAACAAATTTCGGCATTAAAACTATATTGTAATGTGTTCACTAATTGTAGCGTAAACTAAATTACGGTATCTGTACGGCATGGAATATGGAAAATCTTATAAATTAAATCTATAAATTCACAAGTGCTGGTTAATTATTTTATTGTTACAAATTTATTTATTTAATGATTGATTGATTGTTGATTAATTTTCTTTAATAATAAAATAAAATTTTTAGTAATGCAATTCATTGTAACTAATTTATATAAATGCAGTTACTAATTTTCATTATTCATTTCTGTTAATAGAACAATTCATTTTATAAATGCGACCCTGTACTTTATTGCAGCAAAATATAGCGAATGCCATTAACAAATGCACATATATTGTTTTCCAGTTTCTGATACACTTTTTATAAAAAAATTGTTATCAAATTTAATATGAATCACTTAAATAATTTAAAAAAAAAACGCAAACACTGCAATATTATACAAACAGATTGATCAACAACAACAACAACAACAGAAATCTGTATTTTATAGAAATTTCATTTCTTAACAAAATCATATATCGGTCAGTTAACTAACCGCAATTTCTCAAAATTTTAAATGATCACAATAATTTTCTGAATGACATAACATAAATTTTTAAATGTGTGTCACAATATTTAATCTTCGATATATAAAACTAGTTTCATTAAAGATCTTTAATAATGATTAAATAATAATAATAAAATATTGTTTCAATATTTTATTCATTATTGTAAAATTAGTATGTACATACTTGATCCTGTATTCAATGGTGATCTATTATAACCATTTCTGCGCGTTACTAATTTATAACAAATTAAAAATATTTGAAAAAAAATGCAACAAAATATCACACTTGCAACAATTCCAAATATTATGAGAAACATTCGATGCATCAAATTGAAATTATTTTCAAAATCATCAAAATCATCATCAAAATAACTTGATTTAAAGTGTTTATTAAATTTTTCATTATATTCAGTATCACTAATGTATCCATCCATTATTTTTATCCTTTTTGATTTTTCTCCTTTTACTTCTTTGGTACTGTTTTTGATTTGACTAATGCAAAAAAAAAAAAACCAACAACAAGTACTTATATGCACACAATTTCAATAAATTCAATCAAATTTAAAGTGCACTTGCGTATTGAATTCAATAAACACTTCTTGCGTATTTAGATTTACCGAATTTACAGTAAATATAACAGAAAACAATTAAAAATATTTTGAAACTATAGAAAAATACGTAAAACTTTAAATCAATTTGTTATAAATCTCTTGTTTCGAATATTAAAAAAAAAAAAAAAAAACAAGAAAAGAAAAAAAAAATCAAAACTTTTCTACACGAATATCTGCAAATATTTCAATAATTAATACATATTCGCGCTTATGGTAAAATTATACTGAAATGAAATACCGACACATTGAATAAAATTAATTCATTTCACATTACAAGTATACATTTAACAAGTGATGCACGCCGCCAGTGGTGGTGTGTTATAGTATGATTACAATTTAGGGTAAATGTTGATGAGCAATATGATATGGGCACTAAGTCACACATTAGTTTATACAAATTAAGACTGGTTACTTATGTGATAGAATGATTTTTTTATTTTTTTCAAAAATCTAAAAATGTGTATGAAAGAAAAGATATAAATTTAAATGAAAAGAGTTAAGACTTTTGATATGTATAATGATTAGCCGAACAGTAAGTTAACGTGCATTAGTTATCTAAGATAACATTTATTATTTTTAAAATTATAATATTAAAAATTAAAAATGGTTAAAGATAATAATTCGAATGGAATACATTATATAATATATATATATATATATTTTTTCTTTTCTTCTTTTTTTTTTTTTTTATATAATCAGGGATTGAACATGCATTTTTGGAGGTTTCTTATTTGAAATATAAAATACATTCTTAATACTTGTTATGTATACCATATCTCTGCTTTGTGCTCAAAATTATGTATCATTTTATTTAAAGTTTACATATAAAAATTTATGATGAATGAATCTTGTACGACCGCAAATTTATGTAATTCAATATACAGGCTATCGGCCAATTGTTTTATAATAATAAAATTAAAAACACTTTGTTCATTATTATTCTTAAAAGAGCGATTCTTTAAATGAGCAGCTATCGCTCAGGTTACTTAATTGTAATGTTCGATAGATGTTTTTTGATGTATTTTTCTTATGAAAAGATTTACTGACGGACAGTTTAGATCAAATTACTTAATTGTAAATTGTAATGTTCGATAGCTGCTCGTTTAAAGAATCGCTCTTATAAGAATAATAATGAACAAATTGTTTTTAATTTTATTATTATATAACAATTGGTCGATAGCCTGTATATTGAATTACATAAAAAAATTAACTATTATGTAGTGTAGGTACCCACCCATGGTACAATTATTATTATGCTGGTGATATCCGCCCACCACTGCGAATTTATCAAAACAAATACATTTAAAATGAAGAAAAAACAAACAATCTATCGTCACCAGCAGAGCACGATGCCATGCGAATATATTTTCGATTTTTCATGGTCAGTTCAGTGTATGTATTTATTTACAAGTTTGTTTATATTAGAAAGAGTAAATTACATATCAGCCTTATGAAATCATCAAGAAATTTCAATACTTTTGTATTTTCCCAGTGCGTTACATTGAAACCCACATATAGGTAGTTTTTTTTTTAAAAGCTACTGGAATAACATATTACATATATTATTTATTATGCCTCTGGTCTACTCTTTCGTATATAAATTATCATTTCGTTTCAATTTTAGACAGAATAATTATTTGTGACTAATACGGTTTTAGGTAGAAATAATTGTGAAATACATTTTTTTATTTTTGTATTTGTGATGATAAGAATATGAAATAATATAAATAGAATTAGAACAATCATAAATTAAATAACATATATTCTGATAACAAGCTAAGAGGATACAAGGACATTATTCAAATTATTTTATCGAAAAAATACCAATTCTTTTATATATATAAAAAAAGGAGAAATAAACGTATGTCTCAGCCCTGCAAACAGTTAATTTTATCATCAAGCTATTAAATGTGCGGGTGCTGGGTACTGAAATTATGTTGCTATTAATAGAAAAGCTCATTGAAAAGCTTGAGAGGGGGCTGGGGGAACTCCCCCACATGAATTTAAAGAAATACATTTTCCCAATTATTTTAATAGTTTCTTTCACATTGGCATAAACAATTAAACAAGAGAAAACGATAAGGTAGAAAAATCAATATCTTGAGAACTACATCATTTAGTAGTATAATTGTGTACCTATATTTATTGAATCTACTTTTTTGGAGAATAGAGTGTTGTCAAAGCAATAAAACCTTTTTTTTATCGTCTAAAAAATTTTCGTCTTAGAACAAAAAACAAGAATATTTTTATTAAAAAAAATTATTAGATTAATATTTTATGTGACATGAGGAATATTCTTATACTACCGGTGAACAAATTTTATTTGAATATTTCAAACGTGAAAAAAAGATAATTTAAAAAAAAACATTCCAAAGAGCAGATAACATTAAACTTCCGTTTAGTATTGCAAAACACCTTTTTAATTTTGATAAATGAAAATCACAACGGATCAGAACAGAATTGATCATTCCGCTTTATTTCAAAATTTTATTTTTGAGTGAGAAAAAGAACTTCAAACTCAGCCAATTGAGAAATAAATATCTGAGAACAATTAAATAGTTTTCAAAAAGTACAAAATGGCATTTTGTGGAATCGTGAATATTATATCAGAAAATTCTGACATATTGCCCCCAGTGCTATTTATTTATGACCGAGGAACCCATTTTTTGGTTCTGGTGAACGATGATTGAAAATCCGAAGTTAACCACAATCATAGATCTGCAAGATATCGCAAACAATTGAAAAAATATAAGGTATAAATATAGATCTACTTAAAATGATATTATAAATAAAACGAGTTACCAATAGATTGGTGCACTGTTTCATTTTACATAAATATATTTATTTTTACGAGGTAAATATACTTTCTACGTCTTTTGGCTCACTTAATTTTTTTTTTTTATCAAAAATTCAGTAAAAGCAGTGTAGTAATTTGAATAATAGTTCCTAGTATATTTATTTTCTTAGAATATTAACTTAATTTTTCAAGGCCGGTTTCCTGTTCGAGTCAAATGAAACATAAAAACGCCTAGGCAATGAACTGATGGAGTTTATTTGTTGTAAGAAAATTAAAATTTTGTTTTTTTTAATATTCTTGTGCTACATGCAACAATTGATCGTTTCCAAATATCTTATATTTCTTGTAAAATCCATTTCTCTGTTTCCCGTCGTGAAATTTTCACAATGCTAGCGAAGTGCGTTTTACAAGAGATATAAAATACATATTTGGAAACCAGCCTGTGTTGTAGCATGATAATATTATACCAATCAATTTATTAATTTTCATTTCATTCCCTAGACGTTTTTATTGTTCATTTCAAGCGAATAGAAACCCAGCCTTTAATTAAAAACGTAAATATTAATGCAAAAAATTTGGAAAATATTTATTTCCACGCCATATTCTCAAAAATATTTTAATGCGCTTGTAAAATAAATTATTATTTAATTAAATTATAATTTTTTTTTTTTTTTTTTTTTAATTAATGTCATCAATTGCTTTTATAACAGTAGAAACCTATGAATCATGTAAGATGTATATGCGGTTTATTCAAACATCGAAATAATTAGTTTGATTATGATATCTTTGTCTGTAAAATACCTGCATTAATAAAAAAATTAATATAAAATTAAGGTCATAACAAAATAAAATTTGACTACGGATATTTACTTATAATCAAAATTCGAATATACGCAAAGTAGAAAAAAATAGCAACAATAGAGGAATATGATTATTAAACTAAACTGATATAATATATAATATATTGAGTTAAAAATTTATTCATATTTCATGCTATGAGTATAAATAAAATATTGCGAGTGATTAATTATATGTATATGATGTACGCCATCGTCTCTCTATTCAATATGATTGTTAAGCAGATTTAGTTAGAAAGCTCCACGAGGTGAATATTTCATTAGCTTTTTTATGAGCGATTTCTTTCAGATATATTTGATTGGCTATCATTAAAGAAACAAACTATATGTTAGTCTCGAAACATTAGCTATAGTGACAAATAAAAGGAATATTTGAATGAACGAATATATGATTTGGTATTCGATTCGATTAGACCGAATCGTCTAAAAATTAGTTCAAATAGTATTTGAAATTTTTGATGAAAAGAATATTTGACCAGAACTATTATTAGATTCGTTTATACGATTTCCTCAAATGTTTGATTCGATTCCACCAAATACTCCATTTTTGGCCAAGTATTTGATGAGTAATTTTTATCGAATATTAGTTTTAATCAAATGATCGACACTATTCAGGCGAATACTAGATTTAGCTAAATACTTCGATTTGGACAAAGCAAGTGAACTAAAAAAATTAGTGGTATCCGATTCGTTTAAATCGTAGAAAATATCAATCGTATGCTTCCGAGTTCGTTTTGGTACATTTTGATTAGGTTCTGGAAAGAATAAATAAACCAATTATGGAAACTTACCTATTAACTGGAATATTTGGTATGAACATTGATTGGAACCAATATTGAATTTAGAAAATAATAATAAAAAAAAAATACGGAAACGAAAAACTAATTAATTAATATTAATTAAACGAACAGAAGTTAGATAACAAAAAACCAAAACTTGATTTAATATAATTGTTTAACTTTTGTTTTACACTACAGGCACGGGTTATGTTTAGACGGATTTATTTAATTTAGTTTTCCTTCTGTTTTATTTTTTAGATTTTGTGAAACTAGTCGCAACCGCCACTATCGCCACCTCCACCATCTCCGCCAGTATCACCACCTCCAGTATCACCACCACAAGTATCACCTCCCATATCACAACTCATATCAACGTTACAATTCGTGTCACAACACATCTCCACATTATCAATCACACAATCTACAGATCTGTGCTCTGAATAATTATTATAATCTGTAGTTTCATATAAATACATAGCTGGAGTCGAATCTATTTCATTACGATAGTAAGTATTAGGTGCATCAACACCTGAAATTCAAAAACAGAAAAGAGACTATGTTGATCATTTTGCTTTCTGACCTTCTTTGGGTTCATCTATTCATTAATTAATTTTGAATAATTGCTACAATAAATGCAATGTAGATTGTAAATACATTTAGATTGAAAATTGAAATGTAAAAGATGAATTCACTTTTGTCTCATTTATGAATTGATTTTGATTAAATAGAGAAGCATCACTGTAAATTATATTTGTTAAATATTAAAACGAAATGCATAAAAGCTATAATATACAAAAATAATTTAAAAGTTATTTTTAAAATAGATACCATAAGATTACATTTTATTGCTCAAAATATGAAAGGTAATAAAATGCAGATTAAAATCATCATTCAAAATAATAAATGTTTGTTGAGACGTATTATTAAAATTTAAATTAATTTAGGTCATGGATTTCAATTTGAATATATATTGCAAAAAGCTGGCTATTGAAAACCTATGGTATTGCGTATGCGTGATATTCCTTTTAAATAGTAAAAACGTAAAAACGCCCAGAAAACAATGGGGGAAAATGCATAGCAAATTTTATTTATAGTTCTTTCAATATTCGAATGCTTAAAAAAATGAATAAGTAAGGTAAGGTATGAACCTGATTTATTTACAATTTATATGAAGCGTTAGGAGTGCAATATGATGCAGACATATCTGAGTTTTTATTTAAATGTGTGCATTATTATTTTTGAACAAAAAATAGAAATCGATAAAAATCATGAATTGTGGTCATTAAATTATACTCCACCGAAGCTTAAGTACTCAAGACCTACTTTTCATGAAATTTTCGACATTTAAATAAAAACCCATTGCGTATCAAGTTACGGTTTATCTTGCAATTGTTATTAAATCTTCTCAGTATCTACATTTTTTAATTGCTTTAAAAGAATTTGTTCATTCAATATATCAAGATAACAAAAAAATGACCACAAGCCGTAATATGCATTAATTTACTAACTTATTTATATGAACAATGACATACAGATTTCTTCAAAAACAAACAGCAGAAAAATTAATGTCAAATACTTAGCCATAAAAAAAATGCAATAAAAACAAAAAAATTGTTTTTAATGAAACACCATATATTTTTGGTTATTTTGTTAGCTACTAAAATAATTATAGTTTATAGTAAATATTTCTCTTGTTTAATAGGAAGGTAATATTCGTACTAAATATAGTGCAATAAAAAGAACACCACGCCATGTTAAATATTTTTAAATTATATCTATCTGAAGTACTTAAATCTTAAAAAAAAAGTCTATAGCAAGAGCAATAAATGGTAACCTTTTTGTTTTTTTTGTTTATTTCAATTTAAAGGTTTCAACTTCAACAATACAATACAATTACATTAGGGTGGTCCGAAAAAAAGAAAAGAAAAACAAAGTTGGAAATATTAACTGGACCCCTCGTTAAATTTGAAGGTTGTTGAAAATTATGGTTATGAAATTTGATTATAATTTTTTAACGTTACTTCGTGGTTCAGAGATGGTTTTAAACCACTTTTGAAAGTGTGTGTTTCGAAATCTTTTTTGAAGCCATGTAAGCGAAACGGTTTTATTTTTGAACCATTCTAATTGATGAATAACAGTCTAATGATCTTCTATTGATAGGTGGATTGTTTGAATATTATTTCAATCTTTACTTAAAAAAAAAAAATTATAATAATAATCCTTTATTAAACAATATTCAAGTAATGAGATTTTTTTGAGACACTTATACGCAAAATGAAATAAATTTTCATTTCAAATTAATTTTCAATTTTATACCACTGCTTCAATGAATTACAAATTTTTGTAGCAATTATTCAAAACTTCCAAAATTTCTATTTGCAATTTATTTGGACTTAAAAACATACCGCTGTGTGTAAAATTTTGTCTGCATGCATGAATTAAACTAAGTACGAAAACTATTAACAGAAGAATAAACATCACAACAAATAATATTGGAATAGCAGCTATCATAAAATCATCCATTGCACTTGATTTATCAAAATTCTCGTGAAAATCCATTATAAAGATTATATCACAAAACTATTATTAAATATATATATATATAATTAATGTCTTAACATTATTTACTCAATTCAAACAATGTACTGAAAACCATTAATATTTGTTCTTTTTTTTATCTTTCGTAAATAAAAAAAACGCACAATCGACACAACAGTCACATCAATTATTATTGATTCAATCACAATAACTATTACCGGAAAAAACGTCACTTCACTTAGAAAATGCAACAGGTTTAGGTGTATATTTGTTTTTTGTTTTTATTTAATTGATAATTTTGAAAATTTTGGTATTTAATATTGTATGTAAGCGTTTAACATTAAACACAAATTCGCCCAGCAAAATCATTATCTTCTTCAATTTAAAAAAAAATAAATAAAAAATCGAGAACAATAAATTTTATGATGCATTTGTAATTTTGTTTCGATTTTGTCACATCTTTGATTATTGATAACTTCTTAATATTCAGTAATTACATGAATCGATTCGCTCGTACCTGAAGTACACAGTACATAGAAAAATACAAGGCCATATGTCAAATATATCGACATGGCTACCATTTCTATCTTGTTCGGTTCGTATCTCAATTATCGCATGTTTTTGGTTTTGGGTTTTGCTTAAAATAAAAATCAATAACTTTGCAAGACGACCCAAAATATTGGACGTCATAGAAAATTATGTTTCTGTATATCTTCCACTGATCACATTTAATTATATACAAGAATTAATTGTGTAACATTATAAAAATTATTATATTAATGTTTAAACATAAACAAGTACCAAATTTTATAAAATTATTTTATATAAAATGAGAAAAAATTGCTTGGAAATTTATGACAATAGCCCAACGAATACGAATTTTAAAATAAATAGAAATTAAGCCAATATTTAATAAAATAGAAATCAGTAAGTTACTTATTCTATTCAAAACTACTAATTTCTATTATAAATTGAAATTATAAAAAAATATCTAATGAAATGAAATATATTTAAAATAAACTTATAGTAGTTTGAGATAGCAACAAGCTGAATCATATTTTCACATATTTCACAACAAATTTAAATTCTAGCTTTTTTTTTTTAACTTACCAGAAAACATTGCTTGTTTTTTTTCAGATGAACAGCAGAAACATGTCAAAAATATAATAAATATAATGAGTATTATATAAAAAATTTCCATTTTGACGCTGAAATGACAAAAAACAAAAATAAATAAATTCACACACACAATAATAACAAAAACAAATTAAAATACTTTGAAATTATTGGATGCAAAGTAATGGGTAAAATAAATATTCTTTTATAATTATTAAACAATAAACTTGAAAGT
The DNA here is from genome assembly GCA_011634745.2 of Catotricha subobsoleta. Lineage (NCBI taxonomy): Eukaryota > Metazoa > Arthropoda > Insecta > Diptera > Cecidomyiidae > Catotricha > Catotricha subobsoleta. Next base: position 21,732 of record JAABKK020006877.1, read on the forward strand.
CAACTTCAATAATAATAAATAGAGCACGGAACAAAATGTGTCTTGTATAAAACCACTGTACAGTTAATTGATTATTAGTTTTCGACTAATTATTTATTCTACTTTTTCAATTTTATCTTCATATAATGACGATTCTACGTCCAGTTTTGTATGAAAGATGACACAATAAAAAAAATTAAAAAAAAATTATTATAACAAATATGGTTTATAACAAAAATTCAGTCAATTAAAAAAAAAAAATCTATTTATAGATTTCAGTAGAGTTTTATCGCATAACTTAAACGGATGAATAAAAAATTACGATATCTCTACATTTTGTTTCGTATACATTGTGAATCACAATTATATTTGAGTTTTGTTGATATTAAATAACTAACAATTATTTACCTTTAATAGTTTAGTCAAATTTTATTATTTTTTTTTTGATTATAACTAATTATATGCAACTTATATTATATATATATTATTATATTCAAAATAATTTTAATATTTATTTACGGTAGCGTCTATTTATTGTGAAGTCGCAAGTTAATCTAAAACAATGTCAATGTCGCCATATTGCGTATTTACTACCAAAACTTATGTCACAATATACATAATTATGTTGGATTATCTTGTGGCTGTCAGTAATTTTTTTGCTTTTGTGCTGTGGCAACAAAAATTTCATTATTATGCCCTGTTCAGACTTTAAATTACTAGGGTTTAGTCTCGGTTTAGAGCATTGGAAAATCGCGTTGCAAAAATCGTTGTATTTTGTACAAATGCAATTGTGTTAGTGACTGTCAGCAGTCGGTAATTCTGTGAAAGCACTAAAGCCATATTCACAAATAGACGTCGCTGCAGAAAAATAAACATGACATGACATTTCTTATATGGAACATGAAATGTTATTGCAGTTATTGTAAAAATATTGTTGAAATTTCACATTTCCCCTCAAAAAACTTAAAATATTGTATGCAACTTCGAGGTTTCTTTCCTTTTTAACATTGCATCACTGCGCGTCTTTTTTTAAGGAAATGTATATTTGTGATATACATTCATTCACAGATAAATAAAGCAAGAACATATTTTTGTGCAGTGAGGTTTCTTCAGTTAATTTTTAGCCATTTGAATTAAGCTTAACACCTTCAAAAAATTTAGTGAAATTAATGTAGAACAAACTGACAACTAAAATAATTTCAGTCAAAATTGGAAAATACAACGATTTATACAACGAAACTGAGAGAAACGTGAAAACTAATTAATTTTTATAAAGAACAAACTAAAAAATTGTTCGCTTGAAAAAATGTGGTATATATCAAAAAGGCTAACATACAAGATTGGAACTGAACAGTTTTTTGGGTTGAACAGCTGTTGGATTCATGCATATGAAAACCATTTAAATTTGGTCGCTTGTATTTAGAGTTTGCAATGTTTTAGCGGAAGTCTGCATTTTCCCATATATTTATTCTCACCTTTTCATACAAAACCTCAAGCTCAAGACTCGAGTACAAAAACTCAACTCAAGATTCTAAAAAAAAAAATCAGAATTCATTTGAACCCATTTGATAATTTTCCCGCACCCCGGATTTAAAAAAAAATAAAAAATAGCGATAATCGCTCCACCCTATATTAAACATGTAAAAATAAAAACGGACAGTAAATAACACAATTTTGGTCAGTAAAAATTAAAAATGGTCAGTAATAAATAACAGAATTTTGGTCAGTGACAAAGCAATAATCCATTTCACAGTTCTCAAAAGATCCAGACATGGTTCCTCCGCTAGGGATATATTACGTTACATGAAGTTCTATGGTCACATTATCATTTGGTCTTTGTGAATAGCTTTATAACCGGACTTATATCTATAATGCGTTCTGATTATTTTAAACTTTTTACTGAACATTTTGTTTTTTTTTACTGACCATTTAAATACCACCCATTTATTTAATATAAATCCGGTCGGATTTGGTAGGATTCATATTTAATTTAATCGGGGAATTAATTTTATCGTTGTATATACAACTATACATTCTAGCTAGTCTAAGGCCGGTAAGCTTCAACTAGCGTAACCCACGAATCTTGGGTAACCTGAGCTTTTGATAATCTTCAACTCGGCTAAACTTGACGAAACCTCGGGTTTCAAAGCATGGGTTTCATGAAACCCATACTTTGAAACACGAGGTTTCGTCAAGTTCAACTGAGTTGAAGCCTATCAAAAGCTCAGGTTACCCGAGATTCGTGACTTACACGAGTTGAAAAGGTTATCTTGAAAATGAAAAAGAACACAAAAATGATTGAATCAGCTAAAATTTAACTAAAAAAAATATCTCTGCTATTTTCTTATGCTTTAAAAAAGCATCAATGATTTGATATAGTAGTGTCTTCGATATAGTGTATGAGATGGACTATAAAGTTTATTTATTCAATGCGATGTTTTGTGACCATAAAAGGCCTATTATACTTTTGATATAATAGGGGAAATTTTCTCCAGCGGCGTTTTACTTCTTATATCATAGAGGCGTTACTTGTTGAGCTTTACTTATTCCATTAAATGCGCATAATATTTATGCCATTTACAAATACGTACAGCTCATACAATAAATGAATATTCAAGTGTACACTGAATGAGCTTTCTAAGCTTAATCGCAGTTGTTTCATAAACTATTGCTCGCATCATTCTGTTGCAACGCGTGGAAGAATAACATTTTTGCTTTGTAGGCATTTAAACAATTTAATTTGTTCTTTCCCTTTTATTCTGTGTTTGCTCCTATAGCTTAAGTAGAAGATAATCAAAGTTAAAAAATTAAAGGGGTCTAGAACCAAAAGCGGAAATCTCCATATTGCCATAGAATTAAAATATTGTAAGTACATATATTATGTACAGTGTACGTTCTAAAGATAAATGGAGATTGCGGCCTTTGCTTCTAGACGCCTCAATTGATGATTTCATTAATTTAATTAATACTAGCTCATACCTTCGATAATTTAAAAAAAGGTTTAGAGCAAATAGCTTTTCTCAATTTTTTTCAAATGCGCAGATATGCGCAGCTGATCTCTTTTGATATGAATATTAGAGATACTCTAGTTTATAGCTATATAATCATCAAGGGTGAATCGGGGTTCAAAATGTTTGCCTTAAATAAACCATATTTTACTTCTGGTTTTTCTTTATATAGTAATAAATATTGATATATTTTATTTTTAAATAAATTAAAATAACGTAATTAATAATCTTAAACAAAATTATAATTTATTTTAATCATTTTTTCTTGTTTTTATTATTTTTTTTTATAAAATCAGTTAATCATCAATTTATTATTCCAAAATTATTTTATATTTTATCATAAACACTTTATTATTGCCTTTTAATTAACTATTGTGAATTTTTTTTTGTAATTCTTTTATTTTTTACTCAGAGACCTATTCGTCCTTTTCAACCTCGGTTGTCACAATTTATAGCATAAAGATAGTGTATACCATGTATACGTCAAAAATTTTCGTATTTCAATCAAACTTTTTAATTTTTTCACATAGAAACTAGCGCAACAGTAACAGCGAGTCAAAAAATAATTAAAATTGAACATGGTCTATTACTTCATGCATCTTGATGCAAATATACCGTTATAAGCAACAAAATATTTATATTAAGTGCTTTCATGTTTTCTAAATATATGTATTTGTTTTGTTTTTTCGTTGGATCAAAATATTTATTAAAACATTTATTTTTGTCGGTTTATCCAATTCCTTTTTATTTTTTTACGACGTTTCGATGTCAATTCAACATCATCTTCAGGTAATTTCGTTAATTCAAGTGTTTGTAATAAATTATGATAATTTTATTCAATTAGTAGCTAAATTTTGATCCTATTTAATTATAGCAATTTTC